>VMBQ01008095.1:0-40367 GCA_007657795.1 Dreissena rostriformis
GGTTTTAATCATGTGCGTTACATGTGTCTGTTCTCTTGAATCGCGCAAAGAGATGAAAAACAGAAACCTGAATTTCTGAAGGGTATCAATGTCACCAAACATCTTTTGTTTTTTTGTAGATTTCACGATCGGCGCATGCACATTACACCAATCGTGAACTAATTTGGAAGCAAAATACGATTTTCCGCTGCCAGGTTCACCTTGTAAATACAAACGTCTTAACCCTCCGTCAAAGCAATCGCTGTATTTGTATATTTGTTCTTGTTTCACGTGTTTACCATCTTTGTCGATTTTCATCTTGTGTATTTTTGGATTGGCATAGATGTCTTGTACTCGTATATCGAGACTGGGGTTCAATGTGGACAGGGGTACGCAGATTACACTGTCACGGTAATGGTCCATCAATCGCCTGAGAAGATCTGAAATAAAAATAAAGCTCAATAACAAATATATATAGTGGCGGCCAGGTTTTTTTAACGGACTTAGCCCATTTACGAACTTAGCCTATATACGAAAAGAACAATATTCTGGCCAAAATTGATGAAGTATTGGCTAACATGTGAATTCAAGAGTGTTAAGGAGTGTTTTCTCAATTTTTTCCTATTGATCAAACGCTTGACCGTGCGTGATTCCGGTTTGAACTAAGCCGATTTATGGCTGGGAATAATGTTCTGGCCAAGTTTCATGAAGATTGGACAACGAATATGGCCTCGAGAGTGTGAACACGGCATACGTTTCATAAGTTTACGACAAACGGCGGAGAATGCACGGCAAATGACGGTCAAAACAAGTGATCACACAGCTTTCATTGAGCACATGTTGTGATCCGGTGACTCTCATTCAAAGTTACATTTTATGTTTTCTCTGAACCAGTGTATCGCACGTGGAATGAATAATTTAAATCCCATGTCTACCATTTACTCACATATACAGGTAAAGACAATCAAATGGATAACACTGTTTTAATGAGCTTTTAACATACAAGTATACAATTCACAAAATACTCAATACATACATTTTTTATTTTTTTTATTTTTTTAACCTGGAATAATGGTGATACCCGGAATATCTATATGTAAAACATGTGCATGATTTGGTTTGTATAGGGAGAATGGCCGTATACATAATTTAATGACCAATCCCCTAAATTAAGTATGTTTCCGGGCCAACAATCTAGCCTTAGTACCAACCCTGATGTCTGTGGTTCAGCGCTCTAGCAACTGAGCTAGCCAGCGTGTGTATTAAAACTGCAATTAAAGCATTTAGTTTAAACCCATTTATTTAGGCTCGATTGCATAATGCTTGTTGAAACGCGTTTCCTGGAAAAAGAACCAGTACCTGGTGTCTTTGAGAGAGATATAAAGAACGCTCCCGCAGTGGGGATCGAACCCGTGACCTCCAAGTTGCTAGGCGGACACCATATCTATTACGCCACGGCGATCTTAAAGCATTTGAGTTAATGATTGGCATCACCCAGAAGAGGAAAAAATATAAAATATTACACACCAAATATAAAACCCCGGACTCTTGCGGTTTCAAAGTGAAACACGAACTGACGGACGACTTACATCAGGATGTCCTAAAAGCTTCCCAAGAGCATTAGGTGCTCAGGTGAGCTAAAGAAAGACATATTGAAATACATAAAGAAATATTCAGAAGACTTTCTGACTGACTGACTGGCTGGCTGGCTGGCTGACAGACAGGCAGACAGACATTCACAGACAGACACACACACAGACAGACAAACAGACTGACAGACATACTGACAGACTAGATTAATTGACCGGCTGATCGGGTGGACGGACGACCAGCGTGAAACCATAACTTGTCTATTTTTCGTTGATGGGGGGGGGGAGAGGTTGGCAAACAACCATATTCATAAGTTTAATTAATGTGTTTGCAGTTTAATTGCTTATATACCAAGAGTATTTCAGTTACCCCCGACACACGAACAAAATGCCCTTCAATAATGCAACAACTCTGCTGCCGTTTGTGTTACGCGCGACTCATAAATCCGACAGACGGATTAACGAATGGACAAGTCAGTTTATTATGTATGGTTTTATTTATATTGTTTCTAATCGGAATCCACTTTAAAATGTTTAGGGTAAGCCATCTTGAATATTGCTCTTTTTACTTTAAATAATAATACATTTTTAACTCACTATACATTTAATATGTGATAGCTGTGGTACGGTTGACCTATAAGAGAGATAACTGCTGAGAAGAGTTTCTCAATCTCCTCGCAGTGATTACCTCCCCTGTCGAGGAAAGTCGATGCAATTATCTACCAAAAATATCGTCTAATAAATGGTTAACCGAACAGAATGTACTCATGGCTGAATTTAGACGCATACATCCGAAAGACAAATAATGCTTTTGAATAGAAATAGACTATTCAACGCACGCAAGCATCCGTGGTAATAAAAAAAAACATTGAAAATTCAAATAATTAATATCATTAATATACTTTTGTCATGTGTAGCAATGTTATCATTTGGGATTTGAAAAATTATGTTCCTTACTTAGTAAGAAAATATCGGATGCCACAATGAGTGAATCTGGTCAATTCTGCAGTTAATTATGTATATGTACTAAAATACGTTATACAGTGCGTTTTTCGTTATAGTGTAGTTTATAGATATTAAAAGAACATTTCAAAACAAACTACAACCATCTTAAGATGTAACATGACCAGAGTTATTTCATTAAGAGTATTTGTAATATTTTATTGGACGGACAAAAGCGCCTACAATGACAGAACCCTCAATAAATATCCACTCAAGTCAAGTTAATATCCGTTATTGTCCCAACAAATTCCAATAAAATATAATTGAAAACAATTAAATCAAATACAAAATGTTACTAATAAAAATTCCAAAATAACGGGTATTATATCTTACTACTTGGATTTTTATATGTATCAGTTCCCGCCTGATGTCTAACGAATTGATACGTAAACTTTCAAGATGCCGGATAAGAATGTTAAAATGATTGATTGACCTCAATGTATGGCATATTATTGCTGAAATTTATATATTAATATAATGCGTATCAAACAAACCGACATTGTGTGCATTTGTGGTATTATTCTTACTCAGATAGATATGCATACTGCGTATTGTTGGTTTGCTTACCGTTGCATTGAAGATCGAAATCCTCGACTTCCTGTTGTGTCTTGATGCATATAAGATCCGTTTTGACCTTGTTGCTAATGGATTGTAGTTCCCGCGCACTCGCTATTGTCGCTGAATCAAGAATGTGCCTTCCCGTAATTACAGCCGATTCGATGTCCTGTTTCCCTATCAAGGTCTGAGCTGTCAACTCCCGAGCACCTGCCTCTATGGCTAAATTAATACAGTTATGCCCGTCAATTGTAACCGACTCTAGCGCCTGTTGTCCTTTGGTCACTGTAGCTGTCACTTCCTTTACACCAGCCTCTGTGGCAGAAGTAAGCGCGTCATGTCCTTCTATTGTTGCCGACTCTATGACTTGCTGTCCTTTGAGTACTGTTACATTGACTTCCGTCACACCAGCCTCTGTGGCAGAAGTAAGAGCGTCATGACCTTCCATTGTGGCCGACTCTATGACCTGCCGTCCTTTGCCCACTGTAATCAAGGGAGGTATATTGAATAATAGATGCGCAACCATGGTATTCTAATATGATCTGTAATCAATAGAGGTATACTGAATGACGGAGGCGTGATCATGGTATTCTTATATGAACTGTAGTTAAGGGAAGTGTAATGAATGATAGCTCTGAGGCTCAACCATGGTATTCTTGGATGAACTGTAATCAAGGGAGGTAAACTGAATGACAGAGGCGCAACCATGGTATTCTCATATGAACTGTAATCAAAGGAGGTATAGTGAATGATAGAGATGCGACCACGGTATTCTCATATGAACTGCAATCAAGGCAGGTATACTGAATGATAGAGGTGCAACAACCATGGTATTCTCATATGGACTGTAATCAAGTGAGGTGTACTGAATGACAGAGACGCGACCACGGTATTCTCATATGAACTGCAATCAAGGGATGTATACTGAATGATAGAGGCGCAACCATGGTATTCTCATATGAACTGCAATCAAGGGATGTATACTGAATGACAGAGGCGCAACCATGGTATTCTCCTATGAACTGCAATCAAGGGATGTATACTGAATAATAGAGGCGCAACCATGGTATTCTCATATGAACTGCAATCAAGGCAGGTATACTGAATGATAGAGACGCAACCACCATGGTATTCTCATATGGACTGTAATCACGGCAGGTATACTGAATGATAGAGGCGCAACCACCATGGTATTCTCATATGGACTGTAATCAAGGCAGGTATACTGAATGATAGAGGCGCAACCACCATGGTATTCTCATATGGACTGTAATCAATGGAGGTACCGGTATACTGAATGATAGAGGCGCAACAACCATGGTATTCTCATATGGACTGTAATCAAGGGATGTATACTGAATGATAGAGGCGCAACCATGGTATTCTCATATGGACTGTAATCAAGTGATGTGTACTGAATGACAGAGGCGCAACCACCATGGTATTCTCATACGGACTGTAATCAATGGAGGTACCGGTATACTGAATGATAGAGGCGCAACAACCATGGCATTCTCATATGAACTGCAGTCAAGGGAGGTGTACTGAATGACAGAGGCGCAACAATCATGGTATTCTCATATGGACTGCAATCAAGGGAGGTGTACTGAATGACAGAGGCGCAACCATGGCATTCTCATATGAACTGCAATCAAGGGAGGTACATGTATACTGAATGATAGAGGCGCAACAACCATGGTATTCTCATATGGACTGCAATCAAGGGAGGTGTACTGAATGACAGAGGCGCAACAACCATGGTATTCTCATATGAACTGTAATCAAGTAAGGTGTACTGAACGACAGAGTTGCAACCATGGTATTCTTACATTTATTGTATTAAATAAAGGGATGTGTAAGTAATGACAGAGGCGCAACCAAAGTGGTCTCATATAAACCATCATCAAAAATGGTAAACTGAATGCAAGAGGCGCAACACTGGTATTCTTATATGAACTGTAATCAAGGGAAGAATACTGAATAAGAGAGAAGAAACCATGGTATTCTTATATGAACTGTTATCACGGGAGGTATACTAAATGACAGATGCGCGATCATGATACTCTTATATGAACTGTAATTAATGGGGTTATACTGAATGATAGAGGTGCAATAATGGTATTCTCACATTAATTGTAATGTAATAAAGGCATGTATAAGTTATGACACAGCACGAACTGTACTCACGGGATGTATACTTAATGATAGAGGCGCGATCATGGTTTTCTCATATGAACTGTAATCAATGGTGATTACTTATAAAGTAATGACAAAGCACGACCGTGTTATTCTAATATGAACTATCATCATTCATATAAGCCTAGATAGTGACGAGATAAACAATCTGACCAAGTTTCATCTAGCTTTAGTCATTAAAGTGTCCCGTAGAGTGGTAACAAAGTTTTCCAAGGATCTGACCTGCTGGCCTAGTGTTTAGACGCACGTGATCCAGATTTGAACTCCACCAATACATTATCAAGATTGAGTCATAAATATTTCCTATTTAGAGTGGTAACAATGTTTCACTAAGATCTGACCTGGTGACCTAGTAGTTTGACACACGTGACACATATTGAGGGAAGGCATAGATATTGTCCAGATTTACATTATTATTTAGTTTCATAAAATTGGATGAAAAATAGAGCGAAAAGTGGACCACGCACACTGTTTGACCACCGGACATAGGATACTATTTTACTAAAATGTGACCTTGGCCGAGCTATTATTAGAACAAATGTTCTGATCAAGAAGATTGGACTAAAATGTGACTTAAAGGTTTAACTATAGCCATTCATGTATAAGGAAAATGTGCCCCTCCATGTTGCGGCCATGTTTTGTGATGAACCAGAACCGTTTTTTAACACATCTAAGACATCTTTGGAACAAATGTTCTGACCGAACTTTTTACCTCCGACAATCCAGTTTCGAATTCGGCCAAGATATCATTGCGACAAATGGTCTTACCAAGTTTCATGAAGATTGGTATATAAATGTGGCCTCTAAAGTGTTCACAAGATAAAAAGGACAACATACGAGATACAAGCGGCGAACGACGGGCAAAAGCCGATAACAAAAGCTCATTATGTTCAGGTGAGCTTACACTGTTACAGTATAGCCATATAGTAAGACAGGGTTCCCAGCCTTTTGTATGATCAAAATTCCCTGATGGAAAATAAAAATTCCATGATCATAATTTTGACCTATGTCTTGTTTTAGACACCCTCAATAAATAGCAGTTGCAGACAATAACATGTATAATATTTATGTAATTTTAAAGCAAATGCATCCCATCTTGCCTCACAGCCATCCTTTGCTCGGCTTTTCATTTATTTTCATTGAATGTTTTCGACACAAGTCGGGAAAGTCTGAACAAACAAATTTCCCTGCTTTTTCACTGATTTCAATAACTTTTCCCAAATTCCCTGACTTTTTCCTGACTGGGAAAAGTGAAAGTCTTTTTCCAGGATTTCCAGATTTGCTAGGAACCCTGTTAGAATTGACATCTCGCATGGAAGACGATCGCTCCGCCAACTTGATCACATGGACTGGTGGTTCGAAAACCTAGACAAGCTTACACCAAAGTGGTTTCTATGCCTATAGATAACTCGGTATTGTGGAGGATTTTATAGATTCTTTTTCATCCCCTATAACAGCGTTAAGGGGTATTGTGTCATTTAGTGATAATATAATTCAACAACTTTTGGTATTTAAATAACAATACCTATCTATAACGGGCATTTTGGAAATTTAAAAACGCTCTCAGTCGCTTGCACGTGTTATGGTGATATAAGTAATAAAAACACTTCCAAAATAGTATTTACCGATGTTATTTATGAAAAATATATATAAAAAAAAACAACAACATTGTTTCTACATGTATTTGATTGACATGAAAATATCGTTTTTATAACTGGGATGATGGTTAAGTTATGCGGGCTTTCTGAAGCCGAGCTGGTACCGAAATCCCCAATGCTATTACATGCAAAAGTGATATTAATTGTAGTATACATTTCTGATGGGACATTTATCAATCATTATAACTGAAAGTGCAGAACAAATCAGTTAAGTCATTTTGTAAATAAATTAATGTTCAATAAAGGGGATTTCGGTCAGGCTACACAAAGATCTGTGGGTTACGTACTGAAGCTGCCAATATCAGACGCTTACGGGGGTACCAACGTTTCCCAGGTTACCACGAGTATTGGTGTTATCAGCAATAAATAACACATCTACGGTGGCATGTATCGATATATTTTGTGAAAAGATTAAAATAACATTGTTTTCACTTGTTTCTGAATCAAAATCGCCATTGATAACGGGATTTAGTTAAGTTACGCAAAGCAGGTACCGAAATTACCTATTATTTAATAAACACTTGATATACACTGTAATTCATGTTTAATACTACTAATCAATCTTTGTAATGAAAAGTGCTACACAAACAATAAGTTATTTTCTGAAATAAATTAACGTTCTATGACGCGGCTTTCTGTAATTCTACACGGAGCTTCAACTCGCACTTGTCAAGACCACGTTTCGGCTTTGGAAATGGTATAAATACAATGCCTTCATTTTATCTTCCTTGATACCAACTGTCCAAGTTACATTAACCCAATTGACACAGTGTTTGAACATATTTCCTTTACGTTTTTTCGAAGAAATTAAATGAAACTCGTTGAACACAATGAGACTCTAGCCATTAGGCTTGTCTAGAAAATGGCGGACAGGTTGTTAACAACCGGCGCGCTCGATTTATCGAACGCTCATTGGTCGATGGATATTTAGATATATATAAGAATATGATTGACAGGCGGCGAGATGTCAATTGACCCGTCCCAGGAAGGTTGCTTAGTTTTGCAACAGACCGGAACTATTTTCTAATTAAGCCGAGATATCAGTTACATTCACCCAATTGACACAGAGTTTGAACACATTTACTTTACGTTTTTTTCGCAGAAAATAAATGAAACTCGTTGAACACAATGAGACTCTAACCATTCCGCTTGTCTAGAAAATGGCGGACAGGTCGTTAACAACCGGCACGCTTGATTAATCGATCGCTGATTGGTCGATGGATATTAAGATTTATAAGAATATGATTGACAGGCGGCGAGATGTCAATTGCCCCGTCCCAGGAAGGTTGCTTAGTTTTGCAACAGACCGGAACTATTTTAGAACTAAGCCGGGATATCATTAATAGAAAATAAATGTTCTGAGCAACGTTCATGATGATTCCACCAAATATGAGACTTCTAGCGAGTTTACAAGGTTTTCACTACAGCCATATAAGAAAAACTGTACCGCCCCTTGGCAGCAATGTTTTTTAACAGACCGGAATCATTTTCGAACTTTGCAGATATATCATTATAACACATGTTCTGAGCAAGTTTCATGATGATTTAACAAAAACATATTACATCTACAGTGTAAACAGCGTTTCACTTAGTCATAAAAGGAAAAGTGCCACCCCCATCACAGCCATGTTTACCTACGGACTGGAACCACTTTTGAACTCAACTGATATATCAATGGGACAAATGTTCTGAAAAGTTTCATGAAGCTGGACATTAAATGTGGTATTTAGAGTGTAAACAATATAACAATTTGATGATGCGCCAGGTCTTTTTTCTGCCTATCTCACGGGTCGGATAGTCGGACCCATTCCCAATGCCAAATATGCATTTTTTTTCCCAATTCTAAAAAAATAATTCCCAATTTCAAAAAAGAAAAAAAAACTTTGGAAAGAAGAGTCTATGATTATTCTATCTGAATTTTATTTCATAAACATATTACAAAGTATTTAACTATAATTAATATAATTTTGTTATCATAATTTGAATTATAGGCCTGATGTGTCAATATTTTGTTCATAAAAAAATCCCAATATGGTACATTTTGTCGATGAAAATTCTTCCCAATTTGAAGATTTCGCGACTCGAACAATCCCAATTTTGCTAGGTACTTTCCCCCAAAATAGACAGCAAAAAAAGCCGGCGCGCACCAACAGCCAAAAGATTTTCACAAATGCTCATCATGAGCATCTTATGCCCAGTGGCGAAAAACATACATATCCGATTAATAATACAATTTACTCACCTTCTGCACCTCTTTCGTAGTCTTCTCCCGCTTTGTCAGCAATTTTCTGTTGCATGCGCTCCATGTTATCTCTAGTGTGGTCTTCTATAAGTTGAACACTGCTTTTTGTCAGTGTGTCTATTTGCGTTATTGAGACACATGTCTTTGTCTGTATTGTATGTTCAGCTTTTGAAGTCTGATCTCCTATTTGTTGTTTACAATATTCTGTCCTGTCATATAGGGTCTGAATACTCTCATCAATTTTGTTTCCAATCACTCGTTCACCGTCCTTCAACGCTTCCTTTATTTTGTTAAAACCTTTTTCAAGCGTATCTTTTGCCTTTTCTGAGAATTCTTCCTCAGCGGCATCTTTAACACGCTCAATTGCTTGTTTGAACTCTTCAATCAGATTGCCGAATTCAGTAAGAGGGAGGCGGTCATTCTGAAGCTACAATGGAAATGAAAAACACATGTTATATTATAATAATTGCTAATTTAAAGCAAGTGCAAAACTTGGGTGTTTGCCAAATATATCTCAAAATTATGATTTTCGCTACTTCAAATTGACCACACACACTGACACAAAGCTACACCGTTGATTTATTGAATCAATCGCCTAAATTAAAACGTAAATAACTCTGCAACAAGAAAAAATTACACAAAAACAAGGGGGCTGAATGCCCCAGGAAGCTCACCTAAGACCCAAAACAAGGGATGTGTTTGTCAGAAAAACAATGCCCCCTTTTGAGCGATTTGGACCCATATATTTGACCTTTGATCTTGAAGGATGATTTTTTACCTTGACCTTTCACCACTCAAAATGTGCTGTTCCATCAGATACACGTGCATGCCAAATATCAAGTTGCTATCTTCAATATTGCAAAAGTTATGAAAAAGGTTAATTGTTTTGTGACAGACACACACAATGACAGACAGACAGGCCAAACAACAATATACCCCCTCTTCTTCGAAGAAAGGGGCATACACATTAAAGCTTTTTTACCAGTGTGACTGAACAACAAAATGATATTGCAATTCATTTGTTCATTTGTTTTTGTTACAGATAATTACATGCATTTAATAATCGAATATTGGATATGGTTCCAGACTATACAAAATTGTATTAAGTGTGATAGTGTGGATTTCAACAAATAACCCTTCTTTGATATAGCATTCGCATGCTTGCTTAAAGTTTTGTATGCGATGATTGGTAATTCATATGTTACACAGAATGCATCTTTAACTTATATGAACTTTTTTGTATGGGACATATGCAATTATACACATATTTTTATTATTTGGCTATACTTTCTAAAGATTATATTGATCTCCTTAAATAATAGCATTTACTTTGTTTTGATCTGTCAATTGTTCATCATGTATTAATATCAAGCCTATGCAAATAAAACCTTTCTTAGGCGTACTGACTTACAAGTGTGCATCATTTGTACATATCAATAATAGTCTCACATAATGACTGGATTTTAAGCATAAAAGATTCAAGGAATTTTACAACTACACAATATTACCAACAATGCCATAAAGAGACATGTTTATACGTACATCAGTAAGCCTACTGAGGGCTATATTGGCACTCGGATCATTCGCCAGACATGCTGGATCTGCTAGTAGCATGGTCAAGGCCTGGAAATAGTCTTGAAGTTCTGTATCTGTTGTCTTGCAGTTGGCACTGTGGCGTACATCTCGGCCTATTTGACGGATCTAAATGGAACAGAATGTTTTCAAAAACAATTAATTATTGAACAAGGTAAACACAATTAAACAAAACAACAGTACCACTGAAGAAAATTAGTTATGCTTGAAACATTTTAAAACACGTATTTCTTACCTTTTCTAAAGGACATTGCGGGTCAGGTGGTGGAGGTGATAGCCATGAGGGTGAGAGATATGTCAGGAAATGTGTGCAGTTCAATATGATGTTTATCACTGCATTAAAGTCTGATTCCTGAACCGATGACACGTCAGCGTATCCTTGTGGAGGAAGGTAGCATTTTGCTATGTCCCACCAGTTTGATTTCCAACCTTGTGCATTAGTGTTCTTCCACGAAGGACCTTTGAATCGGTGATTTAATATTATACCACATTTCACTTGATCGCATATTTGACATGTCTGGGGCAGATGTGATTTGTGGAATGAGCAGCTATTTTGTTTCCTTTTATTACACAGACCCTGAGTAGGGCATGGAATCAGTTGTTCAATAGAACATTGCCCACAACTGCTACCGAGCGCTGCGTGGACCTTTTTCATTACGTTCTCTACGAAGTTAGTCAGTCCTTCCTTTGTCACATTGAGGGCTATGCACGCCTTGAACCAGTTGTTGGTCTCCTTGTCGGTGAATATCTTGGTATTGGCAGCCATCATCATGAGAATGTTAGCACCGTTCAGATTCAGCAGTTCTTTTGTGCACGACCATAGAGTAGAGGATTTTGTGACATGACCCTAGTTTTGTTATCAAAAATTATTCTCTAATCGGTTTTCAGTCCGAGTATGTTCTTTAGGTTGCCATCCATTTTCCATCTACAAGTAAATAAGTATAAATTACAAAACCCATACATTTCCTATACATAGTCATATCACATCAACATAAAGCTTGTCATATTATCACAACCAGTATGTGTTTAAACAAACTTTAATTCATAATTTTGTGTGTTTGCATGTTAATATTATAAACATAAAATCATTATGGTGCTTGTGTTAATATCTGTTAATTATGTGTGTTTGTGTTCTTTTAAACTTGCTAACTTTTTTTCAACAAAATATGAATAATCATTATGATTCGGAATAATTGTTGATACAACATAAAAACGCTTACTCCGCAAGATGTAGAAATTATAGATTTTATTAATCAGACTGCGCACATGCGAAATATACACGAGTTTACTTGTTTTACTTAAAAGTACCATTTAAGTATCCTTCGCCTAATGTGTAGAATTATACCTAAACTTCGCTAAACTGAAATCTTTTGAAACATTAATAGGTTTTATTTCAGAATACATTAGGCTTAAAGCACATGAGTACACATACATATAATACACAATATAGTCAACAGTGGTCAATGACATACAGGCATATATATTACTATTTTACGCAATATAAATTCAAAATGTATATGAACGAACAATTGTTTTACTGTGAGGCACAAATTACTGTCAACTGCAAATTGTTGCAATCTCATTTTTATTTCAAATATGAATCGATCTATGACATTGAACAGGTCCACAATCAGTAAATAATACATTTTATAATAATACTGGTCTGCACAACATTTGAATGCAATGCCTTCATCCAAACTGATGTTCTTGGCAAGCAAAAACATTTTTCTCTGTTTAGCCCCAAATTCAACACAGGGCTAGGCACATTCAAGCTTACTATATATAAAGTTCCATCAAGATTGCTTGATCCAAACTGAAGTTATTGAATAGAAACAATTTAATAGAGAGCAGGTGGCATTAATTTGTCAAATTCTGGATAATTCAAGGGCCATTATTCAGACGTGCATCAGGCGATCTGACTTTAAATAGATTTTGGTCTAGATATTATGCCCATATACATCACATAATTTTCAGATGATAAGATTACAGCTATTTGAATTAGTGGAAACGGTTAATTTTGCCTTTTTTAAATTCAAGGGCCATAATTAGTTAGGGAATGGGCCCTAGACATAGTATTAATCAATGTATCCTGTCCGATATGTCATTGCTAAATGTTGAGAATAGAAATAAGCAATTAAGACTTAACCATGTATTTGAAATTGTTAAAGACAAGTGTCCATCCTACTTGAAGGAAAATGTTATCTATGTTACAGATACTCATTCACATGCAACAAGGGCAAAAACATACGATTTTAGAGTGCCCAACTGCTATGGTAGAGGAAATGTTACCTTTTACTACAGTGCAATTAGTGATTGGACTGCTTTGCCAGATACAATAAAGAAAATTAATAATAAACATGAGTTCAAATTAGCTGTTAAGAACCATCTATTGTGCTTAGCTAAATCACATTTATTGTACTAATTAGAATATTTGTGATCTAGTCATCATGGCAAATATAATATATTATAGAAACATGATTGTAACAACTTACATGTATATTCAATAATTATCAGAGAATATTTTTGTTCATTTTTTAACTTTCACATAGGATTATATTATAGTAAGTATAACCTAACTGGACCCAATTGGAAATAAAATTTCGGGCTTTCATGGCATTCCTAGGTTTTTACACTATATTATCCAAGTTATTTCATTTTACAAAACAAGTTTCCCAAAGTTGTGAACTTGTTTCTATCTTATATCTAATAATCAGTCTATGCTAAAAGCCTGTGATAGTAAATATATGTGGCATACATGTATAACTGTAATATTTAAGCAATATGTTAAATACCATAAGAGTATCATTCAATCATATTTTAAGTGTGGGGAAGTTGCTGATCTGTTCCCTTCAAATCCTATTTGAGGTGATGCGCCTTCTTCAGACTTTTTTTTTCGCACTTTTGTGTTCCTTTTCCTGGTCAAATCTTTTTTCATATTATTTTTATGGCAGTTTTTAGACCATAGGCTTTGATCAGCAAACTCACAAATTATTTTAAGTAATAATTGTTATGTAAGTTTGACGATAACTTGTATATTATGTGTTTTAAACCTGAATTAAAATCAATCAATCAATCAAAATGTTAAAGTGCTTCATGTGATCTAAATGGTTATCAAACCTGGTCGATATATTATGTCCACAAAGTTTCATAATGATAAAATGTAAAGTTTTTTAGCGAATATCATTTTTCTAGAAATAATGACGTCTCCCCTGAATTTGAAACTGGATTAGGTGGGACCAAAAACTAGGTAATTAGGTCAAATTTCAGACAAAGCTTATGAACACTCTAGATGCCACATTTATTGCCAAATATTCATGAAACTTGCTCAAAGCGTTTGTCAAGATCAAAAGTACCCGTACCTGCACAACTGGTAAAAATAAGAGAAACCCTGAAAATGGGAAAATTTGCGTCGTGAAATCTTGAAATTGGGAATTTGATGTATTTTTAACAGCTTGGTACTTTAGTTCACAAACACTTTGAAACATTCTGTCACATGCCTTTCTTGGTGACATGTTCAGTTTCAGTGCTCATTTCAGACTGACACTCTGTATCATGTTATTTTTCAATAAACAAAGATCATAACTGATGCAGTCTATGGCATTTTTTGAAACTGACTCGGATTGGCCATCATCGACAGTTTTAGTTTTCTGAAAGCCATACTTTCACAACGGCATTCATCCATGGGGCTGATGTCCTCGTTTATTTTTTGTAAACCTTTGTGGTTGGTATCTGTGTTAACACTAAAAAAGTTACAATGCCAGTAAACATTTCACAAAGTTTTAATTAGACCATTTAATCATTTTTGTTTGAAAAATCTTTATACGTGTGACTGTTTACTGACAGCATCATTTAGGTGATCGTCACAATTTTTCCTGTTGCCTGATCAATTAAATAATATAATACGAGCATCAAGTTTCCATAACTTTAAGAAAGCATCTTTCATCAAGAGGGGTAATTATATACATGAACAAGATTTTTTTCGCAAAAGCCACCATTTTTATGTACCCCTTCTTCTTACATATTCATTTAACAAAGATGTTTTGTATAACCGTTTTGTTAATTGTGTATCGAATGTATGAACTATAATTTATTGGTAAGCACATGAGCTGATTAAGGCGTATAGGGTGGAAGGGCAGAGGCATGCCGAACGATTATACACATACAATAATTATATAAGTTTATAGAAATCATTTTGGTTGAACTACGTTTAAAAAGGCAAAACAGTATGAAGTTGATATGAAATACAAACATGCTTAATAAATAAACATTATAATTCAGCTTTCGTCATTAATATTGATACAATAAACGAATAAATCAGTTACTCAAGTTATAACATTTGTTTTTAACAAAATCTAAACATAATTATAAAATGAATGTTCGATGCAAAAACCGGAAGCAGTCTGACGTGTTTCACTGAGTTGTAAGCATAAAAAACAAGGCATTCGCATGTTTTACTTAATAGCTAAGGGTTTTTACGGTGTTAGAAATCTTACTCTAAACCGAGTGTGATTATTTTGGCATATTTATACCATTCAATGATTAAATGATTGTAGAAGACTGGAACATTCTATAACTGGACCTTAAGTCATACCGTGTTTATGCAAAGAATACTTCGTCGAGCACAAGTGTATTTCATGTCAGTGGTTCGCTTTCGAAATTGGCAGTGTGTTTTTCTGTTAAACTTTACAGATCCTACAGTTTCCTTATTTTGGATGAAGTTAAGTCGGTAGATGGGTTGTTTATATGTTGGTAAAGCTTTATTATGTTATGAACAACCTATACTTTTTTCGATGTCGTATTCTTATAAGGTTACTGCAGATTATTTTATGTTGTTATTTCATAAACCGTTCTCACAATTGTAACAAGGTTTTACGGGTTGGCTAAACTTGTATGTAAAGCATACACACACTGATGTAAAATGAGAAATACTTTTTTTACATGTAAAAGTGAGAACATTCATAGACGCATAGGCTACAAAAATGATCTAGGATTTTACATATAGAGAGTTTTAAAACACTCCCTTTTTTTTACAATGTCCAGATGTGTTATGTTAAATGTCAACACTAATGTGTAATACACCTTAACATATGAAGAGTTTATTTTGTATATTGTTACGAACTAGCCTACAACTACAATGCTTTGAGCGTTCTCATATGCCGAGCTATTGGACAGTTTTGCTTTTCGACAGACACAATGTACTAAACTTTACCGCTGACACTCGCAACCGATTTTTATAGGGTTAATGTTGCATGTAGCGTTGGATAAAGCATGTATATTAACCATATTGTAAATAAAAATAGTAACATTATTAAATATTAACGCATAGTTAAACTTAAGCCACGCTTCGTTGAACTTAAGTGTTAAACACAATGACACGTTTGGAGTAAACTAATTGCATTCAAATAAACTATGATTGTCTTGTCCGGAAACCATCCACAATCTGCTTATATCATCTTGTTATGATGAGATATGCACACTTAAACCATCCGCAATCTGCTTATATTGTCTTGTTATGATGAGATATGCACACTTAAAGAATCCACAATCTGCTTATATTGTCTTGTTATGATGAGATATGCACACATAAACCATCCACAATCTGCTTATATTGTCTTATTATGATGAGATATGCACACTTAAACCATCCACAATCTGCTTACATTGTCTTGTTATGATGAGATATGCACACTTAAACCATCCACAATCTGCTTATATTGTCTTGTTATGATGAGATATGTACACTTAAACCATCCACAATCTGCTTATATTGTCTTGTTATGATAAGATATGCACACTTAAACCATCCGCAATCTGCTTATATTGGCTTGTTATGATGAGATATGTATACTTAAACCATCCGCAATCTGCTTATATTGTCTTGTTATGATGAGATATGGACACTTAACCCATCCGCAATCTGCTTACAATGTCTTGTTATGATGAGATATGCACACTTAAACCATCCACAATCTGCTTATTGTGTCTTGTTATGATGAGATATGCACACTTAAACCATCCACAATCTGCTTATATTGTCTTGTTATGATGAGATATACACACTTAAACCATCCAAAATCTGCTTATATTGTCTTGTTATGATGAGATATGCACACTTTAACCATCCACAATATGCTTATATTGTCTTGTTATGATGAAATATGCACACTTAAACCATCCACAATCTGCTTATATTGTCTTGTTATGATGAGATATGCATACTTAAACCATCCACAATCTGCTTATATTGTCTTGTTATGATGAGAAATGCATACTTAAACCATCCACAACCTGCTTATATTGTCTTGTTATGATGAGATATGCATACTTAAACCATCCACAATCTGCTTGTATTGTCTTGTTATGATGAGATATGCATACTTAAACCATCCACAATCTGCTTACATTGTCTTGTTATGATGAGATATGCATACTTAAACCATCCACAATCTGCTTACATTGTCTTGTTAGGATGAGATATGCATACTTAAACCATCCACAATCTGCTTTTATTGTCTTGTTATGATGAGATATGCATACTCCAAAATAAACACACAAATGGGTGGAAACATGTCTTAACTGCTCAATCTGAGATCTTTTACAGACGAAACAGTTCCATAATTATTAAATAGCAGACACATATATAGCGCACAACCTCTAATCAAACATTAAATAGCAGACAAATATATAGCGCACAACCTCTATCAAACATTAAATAGCAGACAAATATATAGCGCACACCCTCTTATTAAACAAACATGTTTATATGTGTAGATATACTTTTCGTTATTTTTCGACTCAACGTTGATATGTTTTAAAAAACAATTGCACATAAGTGTTCAACAAAAGACCACATTCGTATAGAATACTCTGATTTTGTTAAGAAAACCTCCTAAAATCTTCACAAACTGCATTCGTCAACAAGTCAGAAAATATTATTTCGGTGTAGTTTTCTCCTGTTCGGCCGAATTATATAACGGCAATGTTTTTTTCTAGATTGTGACTTTGATTCACGCTGTTAAAGCATACTAATATGCTTTAACATTTTACAAATGTTAAACGTATACATGTATACTCTTTTATTTATGAAATATACACGACACGACATGTTACTACTTAAATACTAAAAACTCAATTCTTATCCTGTAGATTACATTATTATATCATTGATTGTGGCTTTATGTGTTTTTTTCTTTATAATACTTTCAACATTATTAAACTCAATCCTGTTACATTGTATTTAAAAGTAAGTTTAATTAACAAAATCTGTTTTGTGTGTAATCGTCGTTTACGCCTATGTAATTTAACAAGAGTACACATCAAACGATAGTCATGTTATATTCATACAATTTGTAAAGCATAATAACACTACCAAAATCGTAATAAAATTAGTTAAATAGGTGTTACCTGTAAATGTCGAGCAGATATTGAACTTCAATAGCCAAATTACTTCTGCACAATTGAAAGAGGGGCGTACATGTAGACTTTGTCCCTAAATCACCTGACTGTGCACTGTTAGCACGTCGGTCGTCGTTTTCTTCCGTAATCGCATTGACGGGATAAGCCGAATGTGTACGATTATTAATTGTTATAAATATATCCCAGCATCCTTATGTCGTCTAACAACGTGGAAAGATAGCATATCTCAAAGTAAATATTTGAATACACTGATACGTTTGTAAGAGCTTACGAATTCAATTCGGAGTGTAATATAAAAATGACAAAGTCAACTGATATGGCGATGTGTATACATGTTGATGTCATGACATGTTAAGTTTCGTTAATAATCTGAAATATGGAATAAACTGTTTTGAACTACGCTTAAATGGGGCTCATTGTACTGAAGGAATGCGTGGGATACAAAGCGTAATGTATTTGCAACAACACTTATATGAACGATCCACACTGATTATATAAACGTGTAAATGGACATTCAGACTACGTTTAATTAGTGTATATGAAAAATACCTCCTTATACTACCCAATCAGACCTCTTGTGTATTCGCTGCATCACTTTTCTATCATAGTTGTCGTTTACTTTACTGTTATTGGACTACTTTAAAATAGATTCAAAGTCAAACCTCTGTATTAATTACAGAAACTTACATTTCATAGTTGCAAGCATATATGAGGTTATGTTAAGGATACTTAAGACACTGCAAATAACGGCATTTGTCTAGCATATCGATCTAACGAATATGCAGGTAAGAGCGGTCGATAAAAAGGTGCATTATGCCGTTTGTTTTATATTGCGTTATCGCGCTATTTCTTTTTTGTTTAAACACGTGGCTCTGTTTTATCTTAAATATATGACGCCATATTCACTTAAACAAATATTAACATTGTAATGTTCTTTAGTTCTAAAGTTGATAGCAATTATGCGAGTGGTTTCTTCAACTCGCATAACATGTATCTGTATGCCATTACATACTGTAAATAGTCATATTATTTAGAATGTGGTACATACCCAAGGTAGCTCACCACAATCTACCATTGTGACGAAAGTAAACGCCTAGTTCATCTTTAATCATTCAATATGTCGTAGCCTCGTTAAATGCGTGGTATCCGTTCAATATTACAAATATGATTACGACCAGCACAATCAACTACTTGGTTACGGAAGTATAAAATGCTGAAGCTTCTATGCTGGTCAAATGCGCCTGTTTATAAACAGTTCATCCAGTCACATCCCCTTCAATAAAACATTATCCAAATAAAAATGGTCAATGTTCTATATTCCGCGCTCGCACCTCACATACCATGTTTGGATTCATTTCAATTACTTTATAGTAAAGTTCAAATCTGTTTTACAACTATGCGGGTTACATATCTAGTGTAAAAAGGTTCATTTGTTGTTTTAGTAAATAATGAAGAATCTATGTGGACGTTGGGCAATTGTGTGCAAATGACCCCTCATTAATTATACAAGTACTTCGCATTCCCATGAGCGTTTCTTAACAGTAATCAAATGTATAATCTTATATGTTTAAATGTTAATAAATACAGTTACAGCGGATGATTCTATATATGTCGTTAAATACGATTGAGCTGTATCCATAAGTCACTTAAACAGGCGATGTACGTCAAGTTAAATGGTAAATTCTATGTTAAAGATATGAAATGATTTGAATAAATTTAATATGAATGTACATAAAGTATGTACAATAATACAACACATTAGTGCTTTTGATTTATGGGATGCACCAAATAGTTTGTGATAAGACTCACTGAATGCATTTAAAAGATAACGTAGTTCTTGCAGTTGAAGTGTTGCTGAATGCAGTTGCTATCGGTATTATATTTGCTTATTATTTTGAAATCTTTAAATATGAAAGCTTTTAGTTAGCCGACATGTATCGGTGAAGCCCGTTGCCCGTGTGAATAAGCAGCATGCACTTCATTTGACTATTGTTAAACTGCTGTTTTACAGGATTTAATTGCAGTTTAAAAGCTCCATTCACATTATATACTGCATGTTAGTTTCAATGTGCGAGTTCAAATATGAAAAGGTAAACATGCATTGTCCTTACTGGTCATCAATCGGTGAATCAGAACCTCATTTGCTAATGACCATATATGCACATTTTAATCCAGTATCAAAATTAAAGTTGTGATTTGACATTAGCAAGGAATCACTCAACGGTTCTTGAAGTATTTGCATTGACTGTTCGATGGCGGTGATCCCAGTTTTAAGCATGTTATGTTCATGGTCATGTTATAAAAGTAGTTTGAAAGAACAAGAAATGTTCCCTTGATAAAGTGTGTGGAATTTTATTGTTTGCTGTATTGGCTATGTTCATATGAAATATTTAAGTGCGTGAGTTGTGTTAGCTTGTATTCGTATTACTGAAATAACTAAAAAGTGATACATGTATCAAATATTACATTGCTTAACAGTTTGTGTCAACATAACATTAAGTCAACAGACGCCGCGAAAACTGTCACATATTTAGACATATCTTAAAACCAATGTTTTTAGAATTCAGTTAGGCATTGTGAGACAATTGAAAATACTGAACGGCTTCTATTTATTACGATATATCGGTTATATAATAGGAAACTACATTTTAGCCCCAATTCAATTTCATTTTATATCAAGCTATGAACACATGGGGCGAGATAAAGGGAAGATATGGAGAACCAGGTGTAAACAAAAACATATCGTATGGTCCGTAAAAGATTATAAATAAAATGCGTAACCATAATATTAAGTCAATAAACGAACATTATTTTGGAAGATACCCCTATAACATTGTCCATCTTATACAATAAGTATATTGTACCCGTCCATTCATAAGATAAATAACGCATAATTGTTGAAGCATTATACATTGAGTATATACACCTTGTATATTAAATATGTTTAAATCGCTTTGGCTGTGAAACCTCGACGCGTCAGTGGACATGCATGAGGCCAGCAGAGAACAGTGTGTGTGTATGTAAGTAATAAGTAATAAATGTCTTGTATAGTATATGTATTTATTACACTCGCGAATTGTCCGTTGTTAAATATGCTACTCATGAAACAACAAAACAGCTTCGGAGGTGCACAATATAGTTCGAATCTTATTTTCACCAGGGTTGGCAACAATCGACCGCCCCCGGTTTTAACTGGCGGTTTTTACCGGTTAAAACCGCCCCGGTCAATACTCCTGAAGTGGTCATTACTGGTCAATACTGGTCGATTGAAATTTACCCCCAATTTTGATTAACATTCCATGCTTAATTAAACAATATTAATAATATGAATTAAACAGACATGTTGCCAATAATGTCTTAAGCTATTAATACCCACTATTTTATACCTGTTCATGCACTTTGTAGGTCAATCTCTCAAAATTTTGAAAATCAGTCAAAGTTGGTCAATTGGATTTTTCTGGTCGATTGAAGTTTGTTTTCAATTCTAATGAATGTTCAGATAATTCATGATTCAACAAGATTAACAATATGACACACCAATGATGTGCATTATCAAAAGTATATTCAATGTTTTCGAGATCAAAAAAGTTAATACACATATGAACATGTCATCATCATCACTTCATACAGGCATTGTCAAAATCTGTGTTGTTGAATTGGCACACCTCACCTGTCATAAATTCTTGCCTAGATTTCTTTAAATTATTTTTAAACAAAATAGTGAAAACATATTTTATTGTCCATTGATATATAAAAAAAACATAATAAGAAATAATTATTAAAAGAAAAAAATAATTGAAGAGAAGAGTCTAGAGTAGACCCACAATGGGAAAACATTATTTGTTGGCAAAATCAAGAACTTTGATTTCTAATTCATTTGAAAGGAAAAAAAAACTTCTTAATACAGAGAGGAGACAAGTTAGAAATAACTATTAAATTAATAGCAAGTTATCTCCTTTTGTCCTGCTTTTGTTTGAGTGATATGAATTAGCCTAAGGGCAGATTTGCTTCATTGTCAATATCGGAGACATAACACAGCATGCATTTTATTACCAATTAAGGCTTAGGGGCCAGATTTATAACACTAGAAAACGAAAGAGTTCTGTTTGTCCATCTGCTTATCAAAAAGATATATCAATAGATCAATGAAATACTATTGTAACTACAATAGCAATAATACTTTAGTATGTGTATTTAGTATTAGGATGTGATACACTGATATAAAGATATTGCCTTAGTCCTTATGTATTTGAGGCCGTTTCCAAAAATAATAAAGAAGTAATTTTTTTACAGCTTTAAAGATTTTTTTTTTAATAACTAAAAAAAATAATTATCAATTACAGAATAATGATTGATATAATATAGAATAGCTTTAAGACTTCCTTTGTGATGTGTATATGCTATAATTTTCAATCGACCAGTATTGACCAGTATTGACCAGTAATGACCAGTATTGACCGGTTTTTACCGGGTATTGACTGCCGGCCCGGTCAATACTCAATTGTCCGGTCAATATGCCAACCCTGATTTTCACAATGTGGTAATGTCTATCAAAATAACAGGACCAACAAAGTGATTGTTGGAATTGAAAATGAAATGAATAGCAAAGTTTAAGCCGACTTTCAAATTCACCATTTACCCCACCCCCGTCCGATAAATGGGTAATCAATCG
Organism: Dreissena rostriformis; assembly: GCA_007657795.1. Lineage (NCBI taxonomy): Eukaryota > Metazoa > Mollusca > Bivalvia > Myida > Dreissenidae > Dreissena > Dreissena rostriformis. The sequence goes on from VMBQ01008095.1 coordinate 22,903, forward strand.
TTAACTCTCGATCCAGCGTGCAGTACATATTTATACAGTCTTATTTTCACAGTCAACAATGTATGTTTTATAATGAATAAGAACACGTGAGATAACTTGTTTTCCTAGAAACGTTCCGTTATTTGAATGGAATATGAACCCGTTGCGCTCCGATTTGCATATCTGCGTCATATCTCTAGACCGACAACCGTGTTCTGATGCGCTTATAGTTAATTTACGGTGATAGCTCCCGTTTGGTTTAACTCATAAGCATCAGCACTTAAAATTACTTTGCATGTATTTCTCAAACATAAAATTCCTGTCTTTCGTACATTTTTGATAACATTGATTCATTCATAAGATATGATCGCATTGATGCATAATATTTTTTACATGTACTTTCTTAAATGCTGTTAAAAGTTGTTTCATATTACATTTGAACACTGTACGTCGATATCAAATTGTTCAGATCTTATCAGTCAAACAAAAGACGTTTGTTTTCGGTGTATGTTTATATCAGAGCTTTATTCGAAACAGGCAAACTAAAATAGCATCAACCCTGATACCACTTTAAAACTAACTGCGTTTGGTGTCACTGCAATCTGTGTCGGATTGTTGTAAACATCTGTTTCCAGCTGTGAGAGGGATGTTAGTGATCGTGAGAGTGACGATACATGATCCACATCCAAACCTTTATACACACCCAAACCTCAATACTCACCCCGCAGTCTCAGATGCTTTACATTCAGACCGAGCAAAGTCTCCCATAGACCAGGACTATCGCTATAAACATCGAATGTACATGTATTGTTTAAATCCGTTATTATTGTTGCTCTTGTATATGACTTGCTGAATTCAAACTCCACAAATGACTAATGATCGAGTGCAGTTATGAGACAGTTCTCGGGACTACACCCCAGCTTACACGTCACCTTATGATCGATTGTCAACATCGTGCTTAACAGACTGCGTAGCCAGGTGGAGGAACATGTGACTTTATTCAATTCAATGCTTTTTATTGAGGGAGGTACAGGAGTATAGTCTGCACATGTAACTGGATCAGCACCGTTAAGTAGACACCATGTATGAACGGCCAATTGTCGACACTGTTGAAATCAAACTTATGCATTTTAATGTGAGTAAGTTTGTTATGTATGAGAAGTGGTTTAGGTAATAATTTCACTTCATTGCTGATTGCTATCAAATTTAAATGTTTAAACAGTGACAAATCAAGTCCATCATATGTTGTTAGTATTGTAATACATTGAAGAGTCTTATAATTATTAAGAGAGAGGGGTAATAAAGTTACTCCATGGTTGAGCTTAATTGATTGTATGTGTTCATAATGTGACAAGTCAAGCGCTTCATATTCACAATATATCTCCAGATGTTTCAACTTCTTAAGTCCCACCAGCGCATGTGGTTGCACCGTTGTTCTATAACCGAGCTGTAGCCGTTCGAGGTTGTGACACGATTACAAGTCGAACTCGATACCAGATTTAGACGATCTGACTTGTTCCTCATCGTCTAGTGTAGAGACGCCATGATCCTTACGTACAGGTAAGGCAAAAGGTCCAGGTCCCTGACAACGGGAAGACGACGCGTCTTGTGAACGTATTGTTACAGGTATGTCTAAATGGACAACACTTAAAGATCGAGTCCGGGAAGTGTTCATTGCCCAGATCTGGATCAAATCTTCGGATTTACTCCTGTATAAGTCAAAGTGACCCAGATGTAGGTGAATTGGAGTGTTCTTGTTTGCTACAGCCTCCCTATAACCCGAGAGGATGCAGTTTTGGAAATATACATCATACTTGCTATACACGGCAAGCTCATTCATCAGTGTAGATAGTTTATTCGCTGCAGAAATGTTTAAGCCACAGAGGAATATAAACATTTGAGATAAATCACGATATGAATTGTCATGGCGTTTGAGATATCCGGAAATGACGTAAGCAATTGCGTCTGCATTCCTATGGATATGAAAAGCAGTTAGGAATTCCTGGATGGTTTTATGGACAAACGACACTGTCTGATCAGTACATTTTTTACCTTTTCTTTTAGATAATAATCCTGAATCTAGTGCTAACTGCTTTGCAGTTTCAGGCAAATGAGCCGTCAAGTCAATGTCGCTGAACACGAGTGATATTTGTTTTTCATTTGAAAACAGAAATGAGAACGCAGCTTTGGCTTTAGCATCTATATGTTCCTTGTTTGGTTTAACATATAACGTGTAAGAAAAGCAGTTTACTGGTAGTAAGTGGTATCGATCGAAATAACCAATTTTGTGAGTTAGCTTTTTTTACACAGATTTTCAAGCATAGTAGTGTACAGTTCACACAGTGACGATCCGGTGAGACGCTCAGCTCTATCATCTACCCAAGTACAAAGGACAAGAGTGTTCAGAATAGGCGAAGATGATATCGACTCAACGTTGCGACTGATGAGACATTTTTTAAACAGCTTCACGCTTTTTTTTAATATCATTTGATTCGTCAAAATCGCTTATACCCTCTAGTATCGCTTATACCCTCTAGATCCAACAGAATTTCAATTTGTGAATTCCTGATACGTTCATCAGCGAGTTTCCATGGGCGAGAAGTTGTGAGTACAATGCACTGGTCCTTAGGAATTCCGTCCATGGAAGGAAGAGATTCTGTACATGGCCACTCATCCAAACCGTCTTGAATGATACGATACATTAAATTTTTCATTATTTTTAAGGCCAGTTTGTATGCACTCTCCCATTCGTCTTCCGCATAGATTGTGTAGATGAGCTGGGTTTTTATCATGTGCGTTACATGTGTGAGATGAAAAACAGAAACCTAAATTTCTGAAGGGTATCAACGTCATCAAACATCATTTGTTCTTTTGTAGATTTCACGATCGGCGCATGCACATTACACCAATCGTGAACTAATTTGGCGGAAAAATACGATTGTCCGCTGCCAGGCTCACCCTGTAAATATATACGTCTTAACCCTCCGCAAAAGCAATCTCTGTATTTGTATATTTGTTCTTGTTTCAAATGTTTACCATCTTTTTCGATTTTCATCTTGTGTATTTTTGGATTGGCATAGATGTCTTGTACTCGTATATCGAGACTGGGGTTCAATGTGGACAGGGGTACGCAGATAACACTGTCACGGTAGTGGTCCATCAAGCGGCTGAGGAGATCTGAAATAATAATATAGCTCAATAACAATGGGTTACGTTATTGGACATTTCTATCGTTAGAACAAATGTTTTGAGCAATTTTCATTATGACTAACTATATATATAACTGTCGCGCCCACTGGCGGTCATGTTTTTTAACAGACTAAAACCAATTTCGAACTATATACGATAAGAACAATGTTCTGGTCAAATTCGATGAAGATTTGACGAACAAGTGAATTTCAGAGTGTTCAGTAGTGTTTTCTCTAATTTTTCCTATTTATCAAACTTTGACCTCGCGTGATTCCGGTTCGAACTCCGGGCCGAGATTCTACTGGGAAGAATGTTCTGAACAAGTTTCATGATGATTGGACAATGGATGTGGCCCCTAGAGTGTTAACACCGCATAAGTTTACGACAGACGGCGGATGATGCACGTCAATGACGGACAAAAAGTGATCATTAAGCTATTCCGGTGACTCTCAATGTTACATTTTATTTTTTCTCTGAACCAGTCTATCACACGTTGAAGGATTCAATTCCATGTCAACAATTAACTAACATAAACAGGTTAAGACAATTAAGTGAATAACAATGTTTTATTGAGCTTTTTACATACAAGGTATACAATTCACAAAATACTCAATACATTACATTGATGTTTTCTTTACCAGGAATAATGGTAATACCAGGCATATTTATATGTGAAGCATGTGTATGATTTGGTTTGTATGTGGAGAATGGCCGTATACATAATGTCATGACCTCTCATCTCCCCTTAATAAGTTATGATTCCGGGCCAAGAATCGAGCCTACCGACCCTGATGTGTGTGGTTCTGCGCTCTAGCAAGCTGTTCTTACAATAGCAACGCGCTTATAAAGATAGCAAAACGCTTATTACTATAGCAAAGCGCAAATGACAATTGTAAAGCGCTTATTACAATAGCAAAGCGCAAATGACAATCGCAACGCCTACCGACCCTGATGCCTGTGGTTCTGCGCTCTAGGAAGCTGTTATTACAATAGCAACGCGCTTATTACAATAGCAAAGCGCTTATTACAATAGCAAAGCACTATTAACAATAGAAAAGCGCTTATTGCGATAGCAAATGACAATCGCAATGCCTATCGACCCTGATTTCTGTGGTTCAGCGCTCAAGCAACTGAGCTAGCCAGCGTGTGTATTAAAACTGCCATTACAGCATTTAGTTTTAATCTATTTATTAAGGCTCGATTGCATCAAAAGCCTTTTGCTTATTAAAACGCTCTGAAGTCCGTTTCTTGAGCTTAGGACCAGTACTTAGTGTCTTTGAGAGAGATCCAAAGAACGCTCCCACAGTGGGGATCCAACCCGTGACCTCCAGTTCGCTAGGCGGACAACATATCCGTTACGCCACGGCGATTTTAATGCATTTGAGTTAATGATTTGCATCACATTGTGCTGTCAGTCAATGCTGATATGGGAAAACATTTATAACTTTAAATAATAGTTTTCAGTACATTTAAAGTTGCAATAACATTAACCTAGCTATAATAAGTGTACTGTGACAAACAAGAAGGAATTAAGGACGTAAGCTGCAGTTTCAATGCAAATTTTCTTTACCTAGAATTTGATGATTTTTGGTAATTAGCTAGAACCATCTGTTGTGGATAGAAAAATAATGTAAAAGAATGGGTCACCAGTGTTGTTATTTTTTTATTCGCCTATAAGATCTGTTTTGACCTTGTTGCTAATGGATTGTAATTCACGTAGTTGTGTCGAAAATTCCCGCGCACTTGCTTCTGTCGCTGAATCAATAATGCCCTTACCCGTAATTACAGCCGATTCGATGTCCTGTTTCCCTATTAAGGTCTGAGCTGTCAACTCCCTAGCACCTGCCTCTATGGCAAAAGTAATACAGCAATGGCCGTCAATTGTAACCGACTCTAGTGCCCGTTGCCCTTTGATCACTGTAGCCTTAACTTCCGTCACACCAGCCTTTGTGGCAGAAGTAACAGCGTTATAACCTTCCATTGTGGCCGACTCTATGACCCGCTGTCCTTATATCACTGTATCATTGACTTCCGTCACACAAAACTCTGAGGCAGAAGTAACAGCGTCATGACCTTCAATTGTTGTCAACTCTATTAACTGCTGTCCTTTGATAACTGATGCATTGACTTCCGTTAAACAATCCTGTGTTGCAGAAGTAACCGCGTCATGTCCTTCTATTGTGGCCGACTCTATGATGTGCTGTCCTTTAATCACTGTTACATTGACTTCCGTCACAACAGCCTCTGTGGCAGAAGTAACAGCGTCATGACCGTCCATTGTGACCGACTCTATGGCCCGCTTTCCGTTGACCACTGAAGCCTTTACTTCCGTCACACCAGCCTCTGTGGCAGAAGTAACAGCGTCACAACCTCACATTGTGGCCGACTCTATGACCTGCTGTCCTTTGATCACTATAGCCTTGACTTCCGTCACACCAGCCTCTGTGGCAGAAGTAACTGCATCATGAACTTCCATTGTGGACGACTCTACGACCCGCTGTCCATTGATCACTGTAGCCTTGACTTCCGTAACACCAGCCTCTGTGGCAGAAGTAACAGCGTGATGACCTTCCATTGTGGTCGACTCTACGACCCGTTGTCCTTTGATTACTGTAGTCGTGACTTCCTTTACACCAGCCTCTGTGGCAGAAATAACAGCTTCACGTCTTCTGTTAGGGCCGACTCTATGCCCCGCTGTCCTTTGATTACTGTAGCCTTGACTTCCGTCACACCAGCCTCTGTGGAAGAAGTAACAGCGTCATGACCTTCCATTGTGGCCGATACTACGACCCGCTGTCCTTTGATCACTGTAGCCTTTACTTCCGTCAAACCAGACTCTGTGGCAGAAATAACAGCGTCATGACCTTCCATTGTGGCCAACTCTACGACCCCCTGTCCTTTGATCACTGTAGCCTTGACTTCCGTAACACCAGCCTCTGTGGCAGAAGTAACAGCGTCATCATCTTCTATTGTGGCCGAGTCTTTGACCTGCTGTCCTTTGATCACTGAAACGTGGACTTCCGTCACACCAGACTCTGTGGCAGAAGTAACAGCGCCATGACCTTCCATTGTGGCCGACTCTACGACCAACTGTCCTTTGATCAGTGTAACCTTGACTTCCGTCACACCAGCTCTGTGGAAGAAGAAACAGCGTCATGACCTTCAATTGTGGCCGACTCTATTACCCCCGGTCCTTTGATTACTGTAGCCTTTACTTCCGTTACACCAACTTCTGTGGCAGACGTAACAGCGACGCGTGCTTCTATTGTGGCCGACTCTATGATGTTCTGTCCTTTGATCACTGTTACATTGACTTCCGTCACACCAGCCTCTGTGGCAGAAGTAACAGCGTCATGACCGTCCATTGTGACCGACTCTATGGCCCGCTTTTCGTTGATCACTGAAGCCTTTACTTCCGTCACACCAGCCTCTGTGGCAGAAGTTACAGCGTCATGACCTTCCATTGTGGCCGACTCTACGACCTGCTGTCCTGATATTACTATAGCCTTGACTTCCGTCACACCATCCTCTGTGGCAGACGAAACAGAGTCATGAACTTCAGTTGTGGCCGACTCTATGACCCGCTCTCCTTTGATCACTGTAGCCTTGACTTCCGTTACACAAGCCCCTGTGGCAGACGTAACAGCGTCATGACCTTCAATTGTGGCCGATATAACCCGCTCTCCTTTGATCACTGTAGCCTTGACTTCCGTTACACCAGACTCTGTGGCAGATGTAACAGCGTTATGACCTTCAAATGTGGCCGACTCTATGGCCCGCTTTCCTTTGATCACTGTAGCATTGACCTCCGTCACACCAGCCTCTGTGGCAGAAGTAACAGCGTCATGACCTTCCATTGTGGCCGACTCTACGACCTGCTGTCCTTTTTTCACTGTAGCCTTGACTTCCATCACACCATCCTCTGTGACAGACCTAATAGAGTCATGACCTTCAGTTGTGGCCGACTCTATGACCCGCTGTCCTTTGATCACTGTATCCTTGACTTCCGTTACACCAGCCCCTGTGGCAGACGTAACAGCGTCATGACCTTCAATTGTGGCCGATATGACCCACTCTCCTTTGATCACTGTAACCTTGACTTCCTTCACACCAGCCTCTGTGGCAAACGTAGCAGCGTCACGTCCTTCCATTGTGGCCTATTATGTGGCCTACTTTACCTTCATTGCTACATCATACATTTCCTATTCTCAAAATTGCATGGCAGAAATAACAGTTTCTCGTCCGTAAATTGTGATCGATTTTAAAGTTTGTGTAATATTGATTGTTGTCCATTTTCTTTTGCGATCCATGACAAGACAATATTGTGTTTATAATTCAAATAGATCGATCCTTCTAGAACATGAACTATTTAACAAACCGTACAATTGTAATACTACATTGCTTACATGCGAGGCGGAAAATAAGTACAGAATGACCAGATTACCGGAAGAAACTCATTAAAACAAATATACCGAAACTTTACATGTACAGGTTTTTTCACTTCACTTGATTATATTGGGGAAATTGTCGACGTTTCATTTTGCGACATTGTTCATACATTTAATAGACAGGACAGTTTCAAGAGACCCTTGAAACACATGTTAATACAATGTAGACGGTAACCGTATTCTAGTTTTAGAACAAGTTCTCAATCAAATTGTATAATTACAAATGTCATGTACTGTAACATACGAATTGTATGCTCTCCTCAAAACATCATACACAACGATAAATGTAAGTAAGCCAATATAATAATATTAAATAACATATAAATATAATCGTTCTGAAGGAAAACCAAACGAAAATCCCGGAAACAAAATCACAATTGCTAAAGAATTAAAATGAATTAACTTAGTCTTGTCTTTGTGCCTTAATTTAATGAAAAGCTGGTAGTTAATGCCAAGTATATGATTATCCGAAAGATTAATGTCTTTGCAGTTGTTATACAGTTTATTTGGTGTAAATATTGCTTTATGAAGCGAATTGTTCGCTATTGTTCAGACCAAGGTGTTGTTTCGGATTTTTAAAGCTGTATCCATTGTATATATGTATTGTATATAGAGTATTTTTCTTCAAGTTCTCAGTGTTAAACACAATAAATCTCCGGTGAGTTCTGATACATTTTACCAGCAAAAGATGCATAAATAACTTATAATTTATTAACCGTTGCGGCCATCTGCTTCGATATATTTTAAAAACAGTACGCGTATTTCTAATATGGAAGGAAGTTTGTTTAGTACAGTATCTATTTCAAGGACAATCTGCACAGTTTCATATGAACAATGTTCTTACTGAATATCGTTAACAATCAGCGAGTTTGTCTGCATTAAAGTCAAATAACACACACACAAAGCATTGACAAATAAAACGTATTTAAAACATCAACGCCTTAGTTGTTTGTATTTTGTTTACATCGTTTGTCATCTTGGTTGTCGCTGAAAAGAGGGTGAAACAGGGTTATCAGTCGCATCTGTTTCCGGTACTTGTCGAGTATTAATTGTTCAACAATGTATTTCCGCAAATAGAGAACTAGCTATAGCATTGTTTAAATGAATACTATCTATGTTTTAAAGTTTCGGATAGTTTGACTGCTACCGAAGGAATGGTCACAACCGACTGACAAATTCTATTTATGTCCGGTCTGTTGTAATATTGCATAAAAGTGCAAAACCCTCCACGTGACAAGAGCATGCTCCACCCGCTACACTTACATCGTTCAAAATGTAATTACATAGTAGTCTTGAGCTTATCTTTGTTTAGAAAGTGGGCTCTGAAAAAGAACTCGATTGGTAAGTGCCGCTCACATGATAATTCCCGACTTAATACAGAGAGTTATACATACCTGAAAACCGTCTTAAAACGCTTTTAAAGGGACCTGTTCACGTTTTGACAATATTGAAAAAAAAAATTCGGGTCTGCAAATGATCGTTGTAGTTATGATATTTGCGAGTAAACAGTAATACTGAACATTTAACATGCTCTAAAATGTCGATTATGTGCATCTTTTGACAATTTGAAAACCTGAAAATTATAAAGCGTTACAAACTCGAAACGATTGAATAATTTGAAAAAAAAATCTGTTGTTATCGTTATATTTTGTGACATTACGAAGATTGCTTATATTACCCCAAGGGTCAGTGGTTCGAGACCCGGTGTGGATTACTTTTATTTTTCGTTATTTAATTTTATTCTTTTATTATCCTGGAGCTATTTAGTTCCGATGCTTACATTTATCATTTAAAGCATTTAATGACAAACTTCAAAACATGCCAAAATCTGTGAACAAGTCCCTTTAAGACTGACCTCAAAGAATGACTAATCAAGGAGTTCGGAACTTCGATATTGCGTTAAGAATAAAATTTCAAATAGTTCTATTGTACAAAATGTTATTATTTTGAATGGACACAATCTTTTTCATTTTCGTTATGTTCACAATCTGTGAAGAAAGATCTGTCAATAAACAAGATACATCTTAGCCGTGACGTAACAACTTTAAGTCGTATGTTATATAAGACCGAAAAAGTTTAGCTTGACAACATCACATAGACTGTTTAAATTTCCTCCTTATAATACTGTTGGCAGAAAGGATAAACGGTCGATTAGCCTTGATATTTAGAGCAAGTGTGTTCTAACATCAATCTCGGACAATGCTCCTCAGTTTATTGCGATGGACACACTTTCTTTGCCCGCAAGCGTAAACACTATGACGTGGATCGATTGTGCGAAAGTGAGTCCGAGGCAGAGTATGCGATGTTAAAACAATATCTACCGGTAGTTCGAATTTATTATGTGTAATATATTTTGATAGGTTAAGTTTCTCTCAAGTGTAATGTGCACATTTCACTTTGCAAGATTCGTTAAACAAGGCGTGTACGGGTCGTTTTATTGATTGAAATTCTTTCTATAAGCAGAGTGCGTATAATCATCAATTATTTTGTTACTGTTTAACCAAAACTTTCATGTTTATTACAATCATATAAATGTTTTGAACATTTCCCTTCGGTAGGTTTTTTATATGTTCCCCAACGGTGCATTGAATAATATAAAAAATCTCCAAGTCTAAAACCCTTAGATATGTTTAAAAAAAAATGAAAATAATGTCACATTAAAGCCCAGTGATTTGAACATGTCTTAAGCGCTCGACCATTCCGACTTCATATAGAAGCTTCATTGTGTCTACTCTGTAAATGACAAACGTCTACTTGTTTGGAATTTTTCCGAAAACAATTGACACTTTTCAAATATTTTCCTAAAAAAAACCTTGCAAACGCTTTATTATTTTCTCAATTTCAACCGATATAATTACCCATGAACAGTATTTGTTATAATATAAATATAGCATATTTTTATGTCAGAAGTTTTCTTTCATCCTTAATCTTCAATAATTGTGTATTTTGAGAAACGGCGAAAAGACACAGTTGGAATTGTAAATTGCTATAAAGGTGTACACAAGTTCATTGGACACCAGATACAAGTCCTCGATTACGACACACCTGGAGGGAAAAAGCGAGAATACTCGCGAAAATGTGATGTAAAATCACATTTTCCACCTTAAATTTTTGAAAACATCCAGCTCATTTTAATATTATATTTGCAATGTGATTTGTATAGATATAAACATATCAATCAATGAATTTATATATTTAAATGTTAAAATTAATATATTTTTGTTTCTGAGTTTATTTATAGGTCCTTTTGCGGCTGGTGCTGTCGTTCCTATTATAAGGCCACCCCGCGATGTCACAGATTGGACTGCTACATAAGCCCGTCCCGGTCATCTTCCGCTGCAGCAAAATCCTTAACTCCCGTCCCTCTTTCGACNGGGCGTTAACAATGCATGATTAGGGTTTAAGCGATAATCATAAGTCTATGTTTTAAAGATGACTGAGTATTGTTGTAACTTTACGTCAAATTTAATGCACACGTAAGTTCATTTAAAACTGGTTTCACACACTTTATCTTAACTGTGAAAGTGCATTAGTTTAAATTGTTATCCCAAAAGTACGCATAACTATTTGTTTGAATTTAACTATATTAATTGGAGCTTCCCTTAACTTAAAACTGTGATTTCAATGTTCCGACTAATTCCGGCCGTTTGCAAGAAATGGTCAAAGATCACGTTATACAGCTGGGCTGATTAAATTCGTTATTAATTTATCAAATGTAATTTGCACATTTCAGTGCTCAATTGATCATATTGAGTGAACTAGTAGGGAATACCTTTGCTAACCCTATCAATATATCCGAAAGATAATACAAGAACAACTGTCTTAAATGTTAAACATTTCTTCGAGTAAAATATACTGATTTATGTAGATAGTACAACCAATGTGACATTTTTTTAGTATAATGTAACCTAAATCAAGGGAGCAACAAATAATATAAATAAACGAACATTAGAAGAATACACGTATTTGATTTAAATTTAAATTTAATAAAGATATAATTAATTATGTAACTTAAATTATACTGATAGATTAAACATGAAACTATATGTCTGATTTGCAACAGTCAGTCCCTTTAGCAAAATGGCAGCGTCCGTAGTCAAAAAATGTTTACCTACACAAACGCGTACTTTACTTACCCAGGTTAGAACACAATGATGTTTTTCTTAAAAAAATACTGAATGTATGTTTCTTTAATGATTTAAACTTGTTATTATGAAAATATTCTAAGTTAAGAAGACGATTTAAGATTTGACATTGAAGGTTACATGACACTATTTCAAGTTTCGTACTAATATTTGTAATAAAGAAAATTTATAGAATCTGAATCTGAATAAATACGTTGAAGTGACCAAGTTTGGCTTTTATTCAACGGGGAGTGCGCATGAAATTAAAATGAGCTTGGCAAATGTCCCACTTTTGCTTAAAAGATGTTCAGTTTACTGTGCTTTCACTGAGTAAGTTCCACTCAAACTCAAGGATAGTTCACGGAAAGAAAGAGTATTTAAATTTATCACTGTTGTGTGTAATGGCTGATAGCAATTAGAGTTATTGTTTACCGATTTTAACATTATGTTTTCGAGGACGTAATCTTCAAACTTCTTAACCCTAATAGTGCGTTTCGGTCTTAGTCGAAGCAAATAGTGATGATGACTGATCAATATTAATAGCCGGTATGTGCCCTTCCACTACCTTGTACAAGAACATCAATCTTTGGTGGCGTCACCTCTCTTGTAGTGTGGAGAGGTTTAGGTCGTCCAGCATGGGTGATACTCATCCTTTTTGTCTGGATTTGTAGTCTCTGGTGATAAAGCGAGCCGCAGATCGTTGGACATGCTCTAGCTTGTCTATGTCACCTTGCTGGTATGGGTCCCATACTACACTCCCATACTCCAGTTTAGAGCGGATGAGTGCTTTGAACGCGGTCTTCTGGCAGCTTTGAGGGCAGTATCTGAAGTTGCGTCTCAGGAAGCCTAGGGTAGAGTTGGCCCGTTTAGAAATGTTTGAGATGTGGGTTTTCCATTTCATGTTGTTGGAGAAAGTAATTCCTACGAAGGGGTTTTCTTGTACATTTTTTAGAATTGTGTTGCCAATGGTGTAGAAGAATGAAGATTTTGTTTTTGAGCTGAGGAGATAGCATTTCTTTGAGTTGAACCGCATTCCCCAGTCATGGGCCCATTTTTGTAGGTTCTCAAGGTCTTCTTGTAGAATTAGGTGGTCTTTGATTGAATGATGGCGCTATACAGTAGGCAGTCATCTGCAAACAGCCAGAGGCGGATTTCACCCTTTCTGGTAGGTCGTTAATATGACAAAGAAACAGCAGGGGCCCTAACACTGTGCCTTGGGGTACGCCAGATCCTACAGCAACGTGACGGGACTTCTCTCCTTCAACCATTTCATGTTGTGTGAGGAAGTGGGATATCCAGTTGTGTATTGGACCGCGGATGCCGTAGTGTTCGAGAATGAATATCAACTAGAAATGGCGCGGCAGAGGCCGACGCGTATCCCCACGCCGAATGTTTGACCTAGGTGTGCCCCAGGGTTGGTAATGGGGCCATGCATAGTTGAGATTGACCGTATTGTCATAAGAGAAGTTCAGTATCAGTTAGAAGTGAATTGGTGTAGAAATGAAGAAATTATAGTAAAAGGCAATTTTGGGTAGGCCAACTTGATTATCTTTAATCGAGTAAGACAAGATGTAGTGGATTTATTGTAACCCTGGTTTGATGTAGAAGTTTGGTGAAAATGCCACTTGCATTTTTTCCTACGGCATTTTTGCCATTTTACGTCTGGCATTTTTACCTCTGACATTTTTATGTCCCCCACTATAGTAGTGGGGGACATATTGTTTTTGCCCTGTCTGTTGGATGGTTGGTCTCTTGCTTGGTTTGCGCCAACTTTAACATTTTTCAATAACTTTTGCTATATTGAATATAGCAATTTGATATTTGGCTTGCATGTGTATCTCATGGAGCTGCACATTTTGAGTGGTGAAAAGTCAAGGTCAAGGTCATCCTTCAAGGTCAGAGGTCAAATATATGTGGCCCAAATCGCTTATTTTATGAATACTTTTGCAATATTGAAGATAGCAACTTGATATTTGGCATGCATGTGTATCTCATGGAGCTGCACATTTTGAGTGGTGAAAGGTCAAGGTCATCCTTCAAGGTCAGAGGTCAAANTTCTTCATTTCTACACCAATTCACTTCAAATTGATACTGAGCTTCTCTTATGACAATTCGGTCAATCTCAACTATGCATGGCCCCATTACCATTTACCAACCCTGGGGCGCCCTGCCCACATAGGTCACACCCACCCAAAATTGCCTTTTACTATAACGTCTTCATTTCTACACCAATTCACTTCTAATTGATACTGAACTTCTCTTATGACAATACGGTCAATCTCAACTATGCATGGCCCCATTACCAACCCTGGGGCACACCTAGGTCAAACATTCGGCGCGGGGATACGCGTCGGCCCTGTCGCGCCATTTCTAGTGTTGACATGTGTTACTCATGGGTTTCTAGATGGCCAACTTGATTATCTTTAATAGAGTAAGACAAGATGTAGTGGATTCATTGTAACCATGGTTTGCTGTAGGTGTTTGGTAAAAATGCCACTGGCATTTTTATCTACGGCATTTTTACCATTTAACGTCTGGCATTTTTACCTCTGACATTTTTACCTATGGCATTTTTACCTCTGACATTTTTACCTCTGGCATTTTACCTACATTCGTGCTGTAGGGTTTGCAACGTGTGTTCATGTAAACCAGATATGTTATGACATCTTAATTACAGCAATGTTTACATTTAACCTCTTAATTTTAAAACTGTAGACACTTGGAATTTATTTTTATCAAAATATGCCCATCATCTTAGTGTTGTAAATACGTGTTATTTTATTGCTGTTGAATGGTTGCATAGGTTTAAGTACTTTAAAAGGGGTTGACCTAATGGAAGATATATATATTTCATTTATTTGTTACATAATTTTTTAAATAACATTATAGGAAAATATAATATTGTTGCTATTTTTTTGCAGGTTTTTCAAGCCCAGAAGAATGAGTTTCACTCAACAAGCAGGAGAAGGGTATTTAATTTCTGACATTCCAATATAGTGGAAAAATGTTCATGTTGTTTCCAACATGTTTGACACATTTTGCATTGTTAGTTACACAAATTGTGTTGCTGCAGTCTATTCTGAACCTCTTTGAAGCCTGAAATTTTACGGTTGAGGTTATTTTAACAGTAAACATTGCAATTTGCCTTACTCATGTCAAATGTTGAGTTCCAAACTATTGTATCTGCTAAATATTTCTTTATGAGATACAACATTGTTGTGCTCAAACTTTGACTTCATGAACTTCATGTAACATGAAATTGTTAGAAAGGGCTACTGGTCAACAATGTTTTTTTTAATTAAATTAAAATTTTAACAATGTTGGTCCATTAAACTTAGTCTATATACATGTACATTAACATGTGTACATTCATACTTACATTCTTTACACGTATATAGCATCTTACATTAAAATGCCTCTATAGGCTATGCACTGCTGTCTATATATGTATATTAACATGTGTACATTCATACTTACATTCTTTATACTTATAGAGCATCTTACATTAAAATGCTTTTATAGGGTATGCACTGCTGTCTATATACATATATATTAACATGTGTACATTCATACTTACATTCTTTACACGTATATAGCATCTTACATTAAAATGCTTCTATAGGCTATGCACTGCTGTCTATATACATATATATTAACATGTGTACATTCATACTTACATTCTTTATACTTATATAGCATCTTACATTAAAATGCTTCTTTAGGCTATGCACTGCTGTCTATATAGCCAGGGTGTAGTGGTGCCTGCCTAGCAACCTGGAGGTCCCCTCAAAACACCAAGTATTGGTTTTACCCAGGAAGCGGACTCAATTGTTTTTAATAAGCCTAAGGCTTTCGATGCAATTAAGCTAAAATAAATAGGTTTATACTAGACTTAATTCTGTAATAGAACTTACTCTTTTTCAGTAAACTTTAATGCCCATGCACAGTGGATGTCGGAACACCCTTTAAGGAAACATGTCATGCGTAAATGTGGCTTGTTCTGAGAAAACTGGGCAAAATGCTTGTGCGTAAATGGTCATCCCAGATTAGCCTGTGCAGTCCGCACAGGCTAGTTAGGGACGACAATTTCCGCTTTTATGGATTTTTTCGTTTAAATGATGTCTCTTCTTGGCAACAATCCAGTGTAGGCGGAAAGTGTCGTCCTGGATTAGCCTGTGCGGACTGCACAGGCTAATCTGGGACGACACTTTACGCACAAGCATTTTGCCCAGTTTTGTCAGAAAACGCCACAAATGCCTTATTTGGAGCCTTAATTATTCTCACAATGTAGACTTGCTAAAATAAATAGGATCAAACTGAAACATACCCTTAAAAAGTTGCAGTGGCGTAGTGGATACAGTATAAGACTAGCGACCAGGAGGTCATGGGTTTGATCCTCACTGTGGAAGCGTTCTTTAGATCTCCACCAAAGACACTGAGTACTGGTTCTACCCAGAAAACGGACTCAAGAGCGTTTCAATAAGCCTTAGGCTTTCGATGCAATGGGGCTTAAATTAATAGGTTTGAACTTATTGGGGCTTGCTTGCAGGCGGTGACAGAGCCGGTGTCCAAGCCTGCGGGTCGTCACGTGGTCACCCTGGTTCCCGGTGATGGGGTGGGGCCGGAGATGATGGCCTCTCTACAGGAGGTCTTCAAGACTGCAGGAGTGCCAGTGGACTTTGAGGAGTTCTTCCTCAGGTGAATACTTAAAGACGTTTCACTGATTTTAAAATATTAATCCTTTTTTAGCAGCCATTTTTACTGGAGGATTGTAACTCAATTAAAGGAATATGAGCTTCACTCTGGGAAAACGGGGCTTAATGCATGTGCTTAAAGTGTTGTCCCAGATTAGTTTGTGCAGTTTGCACTTTAGGCCTACTGGTAAACTTTCTCTTAGAAGAGACTTCCTTTAAATGAACAATACCATAAAAGCGGAAAGTGCTGCCCTGATAAGCCTGTGCGGACACTTTTCCCACTTGCATTAAGCACAGTTTTACCAAAACAAGGCTTGATTTTTAAATATGAATTCTTGATGGAAGCCTTTTTTTACTGGAGGATGAACATAAATGGCTAAATGAATAAGTAGTTTTTATGTCATCTTTTTTAGTGTTTTAAAATAAACAAATTAACGTCCAACTGCACGTTATAAAAGAAATAGAAAAAATAGTTTTGCCATATTACCATGGCTCCCCTGGCTCGAAATGTTCGTAAGCCAAATTTACCGTAGAATAAAGCAATTCTTAATGTTTTTCTGTGTTACAGGCTTTTTTGAAGAAAAAGTTGTAGCCAGATGGAAATTTGTTAAGCCACCTTTGCTAATTTGTAGCCATTCAATGGCTAATTTTGAAAACGGAAGAGTAACCTCTGATTTTGTTACTTGATAATGTTCCATTCATTCCAGTGAAGTCGCCCGATCGCAAAGCGCCAACTACGACACCGTTCTGGAGTCGTTCAGGCGTAACAGCGTGGGACTGAAGGGCATCATCTCCTCCCCGCACACGTTCAAGGGCAGTGAACTCCGGACGCTGAACATGAAAATTAGGCAAGGAAATATTCGACTAACATTTGATAAACCTTTAATTAAATAGCCACCATTTCTAGCATATTGTGCATTTATAGAATAAATAAGGCAGATTAAATCACATTTTAATGAACTCATCTTTAACTAGATTATATATTGTAGCATTTTAGTTAACCCTTTGAGTGCTGGAACCGGATTTTGAAG
>VMBQ01008096.1:0-13029 GCA_007657795.1 Dreissena rostriformis
CAAATAACTGGAGAACAAATTGAGATGTTTTAATACCTTTCTTAGGATTGCATGTCGATTGGTTAGATTCAAGGTCAAGGTCACAATTACTAAAAGGATGTAATATTATTAGAAAACTTATGTAGACCTAGTTTGGAATTGCATGTTAGATCAAGGTCACTGATACTAAAAATTGAAAATCAGTTTTTGCTAAGATAACTGGAGAATGGTTCTTATATAACATTGTGTGTTTCGTTGGTTGCATTTACCAAGAGGACATTGTGTTTTTCNGGTTGCATTTACCAAGCAAACATTGTGTGTTTCTTTGGTTGCATTTCCCAAGAGAACATTGTGTGTTTTGTTGGTTGCATTTACTTAGAGGACATTGTGTGTTTCGTTGGTTGCATTTACCAAGTGGACATTTGGTGTTTCTTTGGTTGCAATTCCCAATATGACATTGTGTGTTTCATGGGTTGCATTTCCCAAGAGGACATTGTGTGTTTCGTTGGTTGCATTTCCAAAGAGGACATTGTGTGTTTCGTTGGTTGCATTTCCCAAGAGGACATTGAGTGTTTCTTTGGTTGCATTTCCCTAGAGGACATTGTGTGTTTCTTTGGTTGCATTTCACAAAAGAACATTGTGTGTTTCTTTGGTTGCATTTACCAAAAGGTCATTGTGTGTTTCATTGGTTGCATTTTACAAGAGGACATTGTGTGTTTCGTTGGTTTTATTTCCAGAGAGGACATTGTGTGTTTCGTTGGTTGCATTTCCCAAGAGGACATTGCATGTTTCTTTGGTTGCATTTCCCAAGAGGACATTGTGTGTTTCTTTGGTTTCATTTACCAAGAGGTCATTGTGTGTTTCTTTGGTTACATTTCCCAAGAGGAAATTGTGTGTTTCTTTGGTTGCATTTCCCAAGAGGAAATTGTGTGTTTCTTTGGTTACATTTCCAAAGAGAAAATTGTGTGTTTCTTTGGTTGCACTTCTCAAGATGGCTTGGTGTGATTGTTATGAGCTCATTTATTGAGATGACATGGTGTGATTATTTGTTGCTCATTGAGCAACAATCAGAGAGGACATTGTGTAATTCATTGGTGCTTATTAATTGAGATGACATTTCTTTGTAGCTCATTTAGTAATGTGTACCTTTCTTGACTGTGAATGAATCACGTACAAGTGCAAAGGTAAAGATCACACATTGGGGTTAAAGGTTAAATTTGGGCTTAATACAGCTTGTATGAATTGTAGCTTCAAAAATCAGTGAATTTAAAAAATAAATGGCATATAACTTGAAATAATAGATGCATTGTCGCACTAAGATCTAAGTCACTGGCTCAAAAGTCAAGTTAACACAAATAGGTCAAAGGTCAAATATGTAAAATTAGTGCTCATTTACTAATTAACCATTTTGTGATTCTTCAAGGCTCTTTTACTGACGTTAATTTTTGTGATTCTTTGATGCTCTTTACCTGAGTTAATATTTTGTGAAGTTTTGATAACAGTTTACTTATCAACATAAACAGGCGCCATAGAACCACACTTGAAATTTGCTAATTAGATATGGTTTACTGTTCTACTATTGGCTAATTAATAAGAAGGAAAATTTACCTATTTTTTTTTCAAATATATTTAGACTATACACAACAAGGATAGTTATAAGTTAACAATAATCTCCAAATACTATAATGAAATAGTAATTAAGAGAAAAGCTCTTATTAAAGTGACCTATTACCTATACAATACATGACAATACAACACAACATTACCTATACAATACATGGCAATACAACACAACATAACATATACAATACATGACAATACAACACAACAAGACATATTACCTATACAAAACATGACAATACAACACAACTTGACATTTCACACATACAAGACATGACAAAACAACACAACTAGACATATAACCTATACAAGACATAACAATACAACACAACAAGACATATTACCTATACAATACATAACAATTCAATGCAACTTGACATTTAACCCATACAATACATAACAATGCATTATAACTTGACATTAAACCCATACAATACATGACAATACAACACAACTATTCATATAACCTATACAATACATAACAATACAACACAACAAGACATATTACCTATACAATACATAACAATACAACGCAACTTGACATTTAACCCATACAATACATGACAATGCATTACAACTTGACATTAAACCCATACAATACATGACAATACAACACAACTATTCATATAACCTATACAATACATGACAATACAACACAACAATCACCAATACAATACATGATAAAACTAAATAACATTACCTATAGCGTATACAAAACATGACAATACAACACAATAATACATATAACATGAACAATGCATGACAATACAATGCAACATTACCTATTACCTCAACAATACATTACAATACAACATAACAAAACATATAACATGTATAATACATGACAGAACAACACAAATAGATATATTACCAATACAATACATGACAATAAAACACAACTTGACATTTTACAAATAAAATATATGGCAAAACAACACAATAACATTTTTCACCAATACAAAATAACACAACATTACCTATAACCCATCCAATACATGACAATACAACTCAACAAGACCTATAACCTATGCAATGCATGACAATTCAACACAACATGACATTTTACCTATGCAATACATGACAATTCAACAACACAATATTATCTATAACCTATTCAATACATGACACTACAGCACAACATTACCTATTACCTATACAATACATGACAATACAACACAACATTACCTATTACCTATTCAATACATGCCGATACAACACAACATTATGTATTACCTATAAAAAAAAAACATGACAATACAACACAACATTACCTATTACCTATATAATACATGACAATACAACACAACATTACCTATAACCTGTACTCTTACATGACAAAACAACACAACTAGACATATTACCTAAACATTACATGACAATTCAACACAACATTACATATAACCTAAACAATACATGACAATGCAACAAGACGTTACCTATAATTTATACAATGCATGACAATACAAAACAACATTACCTATTACCTATAGGATACATGACAATACAAGAAGACATATTCCACATACAATACATGACAATACAACACAACTAGACATATTACCTATACATTGCATGACCATACAACACAGCATTACCTATTACCTTTACAATACATGACAATACAACACAACATTACCTATATCCTCTACAATTCATGACAATACAACACAACATGACATATTGCCTATACAATACATGACAATTCAACACAATATTACCTATTACATATACAATACATGACAATACAACACAACATAACCTAAACAATACATGATAATACAACACAACTAGACATTCTACCTATACAATACATGACAATACAACACAACATTACATATTCCCCATACAATACATTACAATACAACACAACTAGACATATTACCTATACAATACATGACAATACAACACAACAATCACCAATACAATACATGACAAAACAACATAAAATTACCTAATACGTTTACAATACATGACAACACAACACAATATGACCTATTACCTATACAATACATGACAATACATCATAACAAGGCCTAGTACCTATACAATTCAGGACAATACTACACAACTAGACTCCACACATGTAACATTGTAAAGGCATTACCAGCATGAAATTATTTCTTAAGTATGCTAATATATAATGGTGAATTTAGCATTTATTGATAAAGATATTCCTTTTTGAAATCTATTGAGAAATTATATCACTTAATAAGATGTAGCTTTGAAGTCTAGATTTAACATGAAAGAAAGAAAGAAACTTTATTCAGGAAAAGAGGCAATATGCCCATCATTCCACATGTAACATATGACAAAGAAATATATAACCGGTTATTGTTGAGGCATGTTACGTCATGTTAGATATCTGCACATACATATGGTAAGTTATAGATACATCATCATGTAGTTTTGATTGAGAAAAAAAAACGTTTGGAAGCAATGGAAGAAGAACAAAAATCAAGTGTTTATTTGTCTAAGATCAGATTTATTGGGTTCTTTGGGAACAAATGTAAATTCTCGTTTAATGAAATAAAATTATATTTTTTTATGTAAACATATTAAAGAGTGTGAAACTTAAGGTCCACATTATTTTTTTTACTCCTCTGAAGATTGCCAAGTTTTGAGGTTTACACATATTTTGTTTTATCCCATAAATAGTGTCAAACTTTAGGTCTACACATACGGTACTGTGTATTTCGTGACCCTTCCCCCCTTAAGAGTGTGAAACTTATAAGGTCTACACCTATTAAACATTGTTTACTCCCTTGAAGATTGTGAAACTTTAGTTTAATTTACCTTTTTTTGTTAGTCCCACTGAATAGTGTCAAAATTTAGGTTTACTCATTTTGTATATTATGTAACCCCTCTGAACAAATTTTAACTTAAAGTCTACGCCTATTGCGTACCCCCTAAAAGTGTGAAACATTAAGTTTCCACCAACACTGTCCCTCTTACGGGTGTGAAACTTTAGGTCTAAACCCAATGTGTAACACTCCCAGGCAGCGTGAACTGTCATGTTATTGTTGAAAATGGTTATTTTCTTGGAAGAGCCATTGTCTTGTGTTGTATTCATATGTTGAATATGGGATTGTTGTATGTGATGTTTACACAGTTCTGTAGCTAAGTTGCCCTCTCGCAGTACCCAAACCAGTTTGTCCCATCAAAGCCTTAATAGCCTATCAGTAAATGTTAAAATAAGGCTGATAAGCCCCTCTGGCTGTCAGAGGAACAACATAAAACACCACCCATGCCTTGTACCTCACAACAGTAGCAGTCAGTTGAGGAAACAAATACAAATGTAATCAGCAGACATCATGAAAACAAACTTCCTTTCCATCAGTAGAAGCCTTTCTTGTGCCTGTGTTTTCTCAGGAGCAGTGTTCCTTCACAGTGTTTAATCTCTCTAATGATAAGCCCATGGTAGGCTGGGTGCAATACTATTTTTAGCGCAAGAGTGGCTTATGGGATTTACTGCACTTTAGCGTTCACTGTTAGCTTCAGACTGGATAACTTACCTGGGCAGCTGGAAATACAGTCATCAGCCTGGAATCCAAAATGGCTGCCGTTTATTTCTGCGATTGATGAACAGTTTAGCTCTTTGCATAGGTTTTCATAGTGTGTGAATTTGTGTGTATTTTTATGGGATTCCAGACAGAAATTTATGAAGATGTTTGAATATTTGGCTTATCTTTGTTATCATTTACTGACAATTTTTCATGTCTTGGACTGAGTAATCCAAGATTATATAAATGTAACTTTCTTGACTCATTTTCTGTCTGGTGGAGTTTATGTCATATTTATGAGGAAAATCAGTGCATTACAAATCATGGATACTGCAATATATTAAATTGAGGTACGTTGTTCTCAATGGATTGTTAAGTATTTTGTTAATCCAGTTAGATTTCTTAATTTTTTTTTATTTTTTTTTAATTATGTCTTTTGTTTTAATTTTCTGTAAAAAAAATAAGAATAAGACATTTCTTCATTTTAGATTCTGTATATTTTATTCATGATTTTTGCATTTCACATTATGCATTTGACACATAACATTAGGCACATTACATTTCATGCGTTGCATTTCACAATTTACATTTCACTGTCTTGCAGTACTGACTATTATAATTTATACAACTATCTCACTCCCACAGTGTTGAATCTTTTATTTGTGCTATGAAGATTTCTGTATAGAATAAAAAAAAAAAAAATGAGAATAATAGGTTAGTGTTGATTATAGATCAGGTTTATCATGCGAGGCTTAGAAAACAAAGAGCACGAGCCTTGGCGAGTGCTTTTTCGTTTTCGTGCCGAGCATGATAAACCTGATCATAATCAACACTTACCTATTATTCTATTTATCCCACTTTCATTCAGTAAACCTTTTTATTTAAACAAAATAAGTTTAACTTGTTATTTTCGCTTGAAATATGACGTCATTTCATGCGGTGTATTATAGCAGAAATTTAATCAACGGGGCTATAATCAACCGAAATGGCTGTAGAAGTGGGATAAAATAATATAGCTCATGAAGGAATTATTGCAAACATTGTTAAGTCAAATTATGCATGTTTCATCTTTGGTTTTCATCAAGAGTTTAAGTAATTAACTTAAGTTTTTACTTAAACTAATTAGTTTATGTTTTTACTTTGAGTAATTAGATTTATTGTTTTTTATTTAAGTATTTAACTTTTGTTGTTACTTCAAGTATTAAACTTTTGTTTTTACTTTATGTAATTAACTTTAGTTTTGACTTAAAGAAATTAACTTTCGTTTTAACTTTAATTTTTATTTTAAGTAATTAACTTAAGTTTTTTTTATGTAGTAAAGTTACCTATACATAAAATGTATTACACATGTTTATGTCTATCACAACAGAAGGAAATTGTCTTTAAACATTTTCAGAATTAGTATTCCATGATTTCCATAATTAAGTATTTTCCTTTATTTTCTTGAGATAAAAAAATGATATAAGCATATTTTAATGAAAAAAAAATACAATGTTCATTGACCTTTTAACTCATTAAAGTCATTTAACAAAGAATAAATACACTCAGAGACAAAGANATTCATACTTTGACAAATAGATGAGCGGTCTGCACTCGCTAGGCGGTGCTCTTGTTTCCTTAAAGGTTAAGGAACGTAAACACCTCCCTTAAAGCTAAAGAAATCACCTTATCTTTATTAAAGTTAATTTTTAAATCAGTGAACAAGTTTATTTTGAATTTAATTTTTTTGATTGTCAAATGATTTTGACAAATTTATTTGGTCATTGCAAGCTATTTTCACCTTATACCACATTTATTTATTTATCGAGCTTGAAACTTCTGAAAAACACAACAAAGAACCAAACATATATCCTCTAATTTCAATTTTATATAAATATACACTATATTGTGATTTTCAATATTTAATAACATGGTATGCTTAATCTTGTTTTTTATATTCACTTTGATAAAATGCTTGTGACAATCAACTACATCACAAAATGATGAAACATCTATTAAACCATTGCCTATATGATATGTTAACCAATTAAAAATTCACTAAGGCCTATTTGAATTCATGAAAAATTAAATAATATACTTTGATTATTAGTCCGTGTGTTTAATAACTTTCATACATAAAATGAAAAAAAAATATTCCGCTTACTTCACAATAAACAATATCAAAACAAATACCATGTATGCAATTAGAAATGGATTTTCTCAATTAACTCTTTATCAAGTGAATAAAATTAATTTGGTATGAATGAAATACATATTTATTTGTTTGCTTTTAAGGCTGTCACTTCAAATACGGGTTTTTATAGCTTTAAAAGGTTTAGGAATAACATTTTCAACAATAAATATACTTACATACATATTCAAAAGAAAAAAAGTCAATTGATAATTATTTTTTATTGGTAAATTAGTGAATTTTCATAATAACAAAACTTACGACTGGTAATCTGTCAGTAAAGTTTATATCAGACTATTTCAAAGCTCCTATAGTCCTCGCCCATCAATAAAGCAAAAAGGGCAGTTTGTTGAATTATAAAATTTAATCGCCGTTTTTCCGACTTTCGCCTGCATTTACTTGCGTGTTTTGTCATACGTTTGTTGTTGAAAGAGATCGACGACAGCAGCATACAATCAGATACAAATATTTTGATACAACTGTTTCGCCAGAAGCGTAAACCTCGAACGTTATGCACATTTTTTATTAATTAACTAGCCTCCACATGACATTTTACGAATTATTCTTACTTCACATTTGTCAAGTGAACTTGTTCCGCCATTTTGAGAGCACTTCCTGGCGTCATGTTACTAAATATAGTAATATTTCTGACTGAACGGTCAAGTTTAAGAATTATTAAAGAAACGAACACGCATTTATTTTCCTAAGTATGTAAGGAAAAATCTTACCTTAGGTGATACCTAAGGTACATTTTAAATACGAAAGTTAATGAAATACTTATCTTAGGACAATTGTTTGATAACTAAGGTAATTTTCTCCTTAAACCTTAGGTGCTTTATGAATACCGGCCCTGGTTATATTATTGCTTATACCATTTTTTTGGAATCAATCTTTATTGTAGTGTCCTGTATGCGTTTTGCAAATTTGATGTGTAAGCCAATAAAGTGACTCAAGTGATGCTTCATACCATGTTAGTGGACGTTGAAGATCACTGTACTGTGAACAGGAAGTTCAAAAAGTATTCGTGTTGTATATGCATACTTGCTATTAACACTTGTTTATTTGTTTGAGAGCGAGGTACGCTAGCATTTAAGAATCCTTTTCCGAAATAATTTCACACAACAGTGCCAACTTGGTCCTTTTGTATATACATGCCAGTGAAGAGATATGACACAGCGATTGCAATACGGTTTAACTTTCTTTGAATGTAAGTAATATATGTAAGTCCTCAGCCTTTGACCTTTGCTTATGGTCTATGCGATGAGTTTATAATGTGCATTAACTTTTTATTACCATCGGACGTTTTGCAGAAATCCTGTGACAAAAACTGTTACAACATTATTTACTGACGTCCCTGAATGCGAGTCCTAACACCTCAAATAGTGTGGCACAGATTGCTCGACCTTCCATCGACCGAATTGAATGTCCGACCTAACACCTTCTTTAACTGAAATACAAGTGTCAATGCTCGAAGAAGGTAATCTGTTTGAATGCATCTAAACATGACACAGCAATTCTAATGGACCACGCGTTTGGGTTTCAAAAATGATATTTCCAGCTTTAAATGAAAAGTATTTGTCAAATAAAGAAAGTAATTATAATATTGTTAACACTATCAACCTCAAAATTAAAAATCCTATCAATGAAATAAGTGATATAAGTCAGTTATTTTCAATTGACATCTCGCCAACTGCCAATGAAATCTTATCTTAATATCGATCGCCAAATCAACGATCGATTTATCGGGCGCTTCAGTTACCAACGACCTGTCCGCCATTTTCTAGACAAGCTGAATCTAGGCTGTGAATATTTTTCGACGAGTTTCGTCTGTTTTCCTCTTTAAAAACGTAGAAGAAATATAGCTAAACGGTGTCAATAGGGATTATGTTACTCAGACATTCAATGTTCAGAACGAGTAGTTGGCGGCATTGCATTTATACCGTTTCCAAAGCCGAAAAAAAAAACAATTCGAGCAGTGTAAGAGATGAATAAATAAATGCGGAAGTCCACACGAACAACTGAACGTTAACACTGTCTACGACAATAACAATATGTTATTTTTGAATATATTAGCAGATATTTATAGTTTATGTTATCGATTTAATCATCTCATACTAGTTCGTATTTTGTAATAGTTTTATCAGTTATAAGGTGGTTACTAGAAGCAATGTTCATCTGCATTACTTTGAGATTAATACAACTCAGCATGAATCCTTATTCATGCTGAGTTATATTACTCTTAAAGTAATGCACTTGATTGTCATTATACATGTTATAAGAAGGTGCCGCGTGATATCTTATCTCAATAACGGTATCTACACATGTGCAGACATGTGGTGTCACCAATTAATGCTTTCAATTCACACTTGGAGATCGAATGCCTAATTCTCTTTTTTTTTCAACGAGTTTCGTTTATTTTGTTTAAAAAAAAACGGAAATGAAATATGGTAAAACGGTGTAAATTGGGTTTATGTTACAAGGACAGTCGGTATTCAGAAAGATAAGTTAGATGAATTGAATTTATACAATTTCTAACGCGGAAAGGTGGTCTTGACAAGTGCGAGTGGAGGCTTTAATGTGAAGAATTACCAATTTCCCCCTATAGAACATTAAGTTATTTCAAAAACTGGAAATGTCATATAAGCATTATTATTATAAATTATATCATGTGTATATGTGAAATAATAGGGAATATTGGTACCCTCTTCGCGTAACTTTATGAAATCCCCGTTATAAATCGTGTGTGTTGTGTCAGAAACAAGTGTTAACTATTATGTGTTACTATTTTAATAAAAAACGTATCGATACATGCCATCGTATAAGAGTTATTTATAACTGATATCACCAATAAACGCGGTAACTTGGGGGAAGTCGGTACCCGCGCGAGCGCTATTTCGTGTCAAATACACGGGGAAAAATGTTTCGTTCATATTTCCGTAAATGACATGAGTAAATACCAGTGTAGAAGTGTTAATTTATTAATAATACCACCATTACACGAAGTAACAGGTTAGATTTCGGTAAGCGCGCATGCGATTGAGAGCGTGTTCAACGTACCGAAACACCCGTTATAAATAGCTTATTTTCTTTATAAACTAATATTTTTTTGCACTTGCCTAATAAATTAATTACTCAAACCACTTATACCAGTTTTATAGGGAGTGAAAAAGTCCATAACAATCCGGAATATCTCGTAATCTATAGGCAAAAAAAGCCACTTTGGTGTTAGCTTGTCTAGGTTTTCTTACCGCTTATCCACGTGATTAAGTGGGTCAAGCGATCATCGTCCGGACGTTATATCTGTTTTAGATATCGCCAGGTCATTTGAAATGCTACGAAGGTGGTTCTTGAGTATGTTTCACTTTGTCCATTTCCACTTCCGTTATTGTTATGCCTGAAATTTCCGAGAATACTCTTAATTATTATTTTAATTATTATTGAGCAAGGATGCGAATGATAAAGATTAATAAACTAACAATAGTATACAATATAAAACATTATCATTAAAAGTTAAAACATGCTTGGTGCTGCCTACAAATCATAGTTATTTCCTATTGCGTTGCAATCATGAATACTGTAAAGAACATCTTTTGGACGTATGCACTCAGTATATAATGCTCTTAAATATAAACAGGAACATCAATACCGTGAAATGAACAATGCAGCAATCCTTCAGTGTTATTATTCGATAGTAATTACTTGTAAACATATCATTACATGAACAACGTGAGTCTGCGACATGTTTTGAAATAATTACACGTGACACACCTGTCTGATCAATTGATAATCTTTTTAAAGCATGGCTATTTACCTTATACTATCTAGGATTTATTCCTCGTTTGCATATCATTACATGACTCAAATATGCCTGCAACATGTGTAAGGACGAATTACATGTGGATCGCATGTCTTGTCAACTGATTATCGTATTTAGATAGGTTATCAACCTCGTTATATTTTAGATAGGAAGTCGTTGATTTAACAGGACATATACATTCTATGGCAATAAAGCAGGACGGACGAACTTTTAATCTCTCGCGTGAGTGCAGAAGTCTTAACCCATCTACAGCTGTAACGTGTGTGTATTATATCTGAGCTATGAACGAAGTATATTAAGTAGTGAATAACATGTTATTTTACGATCCCCATGCTTGTGTATGAACACGACTCTATATAATGCCCACCTATTGAGATGATGCACACTTTCTCTTCTGTGGTCATTCGTATAGGACAATTGAAGACACGACAACCATGGTATTACAGTGTGCAGAAGTGTGTGTTTTTAAACGCACAATATATAATTCGCATGTTATAATCATATAATTATATGTGTAAGATATGATAACATGATATCGCCAATAAATTTTGCTAGTGTAAGAGGTGCGAGTCATATGCTTAAAAACTGGTTTTAATTGTACGATTGCTACATCCGGTACGTGGGATCATTATCTCTATGTAATAATAATAATGATTACTCACTGGGAAAATAACTCATATGATAAAATATAACTTATTATATTGTAAGATATACATCTGGCAACTTCATATATCAACATAGCATTCATAAAGAATGTTCTCTTAGAATTGTGTGTTAATGGCTAACTAAATTGTTTGTTCCTAGCTGTATACTTGACTTTCATTTATTTCTTCTTTTAAAAAAATGTTTTGTTCTTAATGTATGCGTGTACAAAACCGAATCTAAGTCTTTGCTTGAAAGCTTATATTAATGCAAGTAAGTATATTGATCATATATACTTTACACGTATTTCACATTGGTGACATGGTTTCTCTAAATTGTGACATGTTTTATGTTCGCAATTCAATTGTAATGATGTTATTGCATATCGGTGAACATATATAATGTTCAAGAAGGAGATACTTTCTTTGTTGACATAAGTGAAAAGTATAAATGTTGAAACAAGTTATGGGCTAACACATTTTGTTCCGAATCTTGCAGGCTCAGCTTTTTGTTCTAGTTGTTGTCGTCACATTCATGAATTGTATCGAAGGAACGTACGTCGTCAATCCAAGAGGTACGCGCTGTTCTTAAGTTTTGTTTAAATTTTATCTTTTTCTTTTTCCTTGTAAGTATATTTAATCAAAACCATTATAAATATAACAATTTTGTTACACATATATACTGAACAATAAATCTTTCAATATAAAGAAGTGAAACTCCAGCTGCTGGAGCAGTATTGAAATCTTATTACAAACAATTAGTTGGTCCTTTATTTATGGCAAGTGACCGATTGCCGAAACAGTACAAAACAGCACAATACAGCACAATACAAAACAACATAAACACAAATAAGAATAAAGCTGGGGTCACCGCCTTGGAACGGTCAATGCAACGCATTGGGGGTTTAAACCTGGTTATAGAGCGCTCAACCTCACACTTGGCCCAGCAATATTCATAATACATTTAAGTGTAAATAAAATTTAACGTCATAGCATTGTAACTCAAATTAAACAATAATAAAAGGGAATTAAAACGCATTCAATTTAATTACTATTTAATTACTCAATTGCATTGAAGATACAAGAGTAACAGAGTTACAACTTTTTGACGAACGATCAAATAAAACTATTAACGATTGTCAACTACATTCCTTCTTTATAGAAAAAGATTTGAGAATATAGCGTCACGGAGTTAATATTTTAGAAAATCATCGCGCAAATACAGGAAGAAGCAGCAATAATGGTTGTAAAAATTCCATATTACATTGCTTGGTTGTTTATGTGACTGCTAAAAAAAATAAT
>VMBQ01008096.1:13553-39587 GCA_007657795.1 Dreissena rostriformis
GAGCCGAGATTACTGCTGAGTCAATATGCAGACACATTGTGATTAGAGCCGAGATTACTGCTGAGTCAATATGCAGACACATTGTGATTAGAGCCGAGATTACTGCTTAGTCAATATGCAGACACATTGTGATAAGAGCCGAGATTACTGCTGAGTCAATATGCAGACACATTGTGATTCAGTTAAAAAAACGAAGACCAATTGTAATGTATACAGACATGCTCATTGTATCCTGGTTTCAAAGTTACTTTATACGAACACAAATACGAGGAAAAAACGTTGGTTCTTCCGTATACAAGGAATTATCCAACACAGACAATTTTTTTAATATATTAAGCAACAATAACCTTTTTTAACGATCCACAGTTCCAACTCGACGTGTTCGTTCTTAATTCGTTACTCGTTAATTCAAATACTATCCGCTTAATGACATTCAATAAAAGTTTAACCGACCAGTTTCAAAAAATAAATTGTAGCCGCCTATCTGTTTGTGAAAGAGTTGTTATAAATGATTAGCAATAGCTGTGTGCTGTATATATTTTTATGCCCCCGAATGAGGGCATATAGTGATCGCACTGTCCGTCTGTCCGTCCGTCTGTCTGTCCTTCTGAAATAACGTCACACTTTGCGTTTAGGTTTCAAAAAATGTTCATAACTTCTATGTCGCTTCAAATGTCACCTTCATATGTGGTATGCATGTACATATGGACAAGGCCTTTCCATACGCACAAAATTACCCCTTTCACCTTGACCTTGAACTTAGGGTCCGCGTTTAGGTTTCCAAATTTGCGTTAAGGTTTTGAATTATGTTCATAACTTCTATGTCGCTTCTGATGTAACCTTCATATTTGACATGCATGTGTATCTCATTGAGCTGCACATTTTTAGTGGTGAAAGGTCAAGGTCAGGTCATCCTTCACGGTCAAAGGTAAAAAAAAAACAACTATATATATATATATAACTAAAATATAACTAGAACTTAAGTAATTTTAATTTTTAATTGACTAGAAACAATCACCACGTTGTAATATGACTTTTACTCACCTAACATGTCCTTAAATACTGTTTCGCTACAGAACCAAGAACTGAGATAATCTGCGAAAACAGATCACAAACACTGAGTTGCCCGGCGGGTTTGAATCTCAACATTCTGTCGGCGAATTACGGTCGGACAGTCATCGGAAAACTAGCCTGCGACCACACCCACATTCTCACCTGTAACTGCCGGGAACCAAAGAGCATGTCGATTGTTAGGACATGCTGCCAAGATAAGCAGTCCTGCGTTCTGGAAGCCACCAACGCTAAATTCGGAGACCCCTGCTACGGCACCTACAAGTACCTCGAGGTTCGCTACAAATGCGACGGCGGCTACTAAGGGTTGACGGACACAATTAGGGCTTGGGTACACCTTGTGAAATGGTTTATATCTTGCTGACAATTGAATTATTCACTTATTGTGTGAGAATTTAAAAAAACAAATACAACAAAAGTAAAGTTTAACATTCATTTTTCTTGTTCTTGTCATTTGATGAAAAATCTGGATTCCTGACACTGTATATTTCAAATCTAGCGTACTCCATAAGTTCTTGTTCTTGACATCATCACTGTAATCACTGTAATCATGTCAGCCATGCATCATTTTAGTGCAGTACAGCATGTAAATCAGAGACATAGCGTTACTTTTAGTCATCCAGCGTTGTAATCGCAACACATACCAAATACATGAGAACTTGCACTTGCATTGTATACAGTCTATACGTCGTTATCTCGTGTGCCAACTACTGCGTTATTGTCACCTCTATACTAGGATGCATCACATTCCCCTGGTTTGGGGGTTTGTGCTTCCGCCAAAAAAGTTCCGCGTAGGAATGAATATTTTTTATAATGAGAAAAACGGTGATAAATATGTGTTTAAAATGGAAAGTTGTTTAAAGAAATGTTATTAAATTATGATTAAGGGTGATTTCAAATGTCTGTAAAGAAGAATAGCAATTATTAGAAACATGTTTATCTGTCCTACTTTCGCTTTCACGCCATGTTGAAAAAAGTAGTGCAACCCACAATTCCTTTCGCGCTAGTACACAGGTCAGTAAGACCGGTGTGTACACAATGGTATTAATATTGGTAAAATGAAGAGGTATCTTAATTGTACCGTAGCTGCCAGACTTGAAGTTTTGGGGAAGCTGAACGGCGTTAAAACATGGCAGCCATGGGGGGTGGGGCAACTTGAACTTTCATCAGTATTTTAAATTAACATTTCTTTAAAACATACAGTGCTTTCTGCTTTTAAAATTGTTGAAATAATATGCATGAAGCCGTATGTATTTGTTTAAAACAGGTTCATGTAAAACTACAGCAGCAGACTAAAACAAAAGACTTCGGGAATTTTACGAAAACGATTGTGAATAATAATGGAACTTTATGAAAAAAACTTTTCACATATTTTTTTCCTTGGAAGAAACTAGGAGATCAAATGAATTGAATAGACTTAATGGTCCAATTTTTTAAAAATCCCACCAATATGTAGATACAAAAAAGCTGACCCATTAAAAATCTTTTTAAAATTACAGACCATATCAACAGTTATTAGTTTAATTAAACTAGCATTCCTGGAAACGTTCAACAAACGTGCAGAGATCCAGGAAATAACTTTTGAAGTTATGGTTTAGTTGTGTTGGAAGGTGTTCATAATACACTCAGTTGATTGAAATTATAGCTTGATTGTCTAATTACAAAACATATAAACAGTTCATATGCATTACCTTGACAATAAGAAAAAATACAACTAAGGTCGTGTTTGAATCAAAACATG
The DNA here is from genome assembly GCA_007657795.1 of Dreissena rostriformis. Taxonomy (NCBI): domain Eukaryota; kingdom Metazoa; phylum Mollusca; class Bivalvia; order Myida; family Dreissenidae; genus Dreissena; species Dreissena rostriformis. Next base: position 16,366 of record VMBQ01008096.1, read on the forward strand.
TTTAAATGATTATTTGTTGTCGAATAACCCACTATAAGGTGTACACATCACGTTGTTAAAGCGGTTTAAAATACCTTCTCCGTTATATATAACCCAAAGTGTACCCTATTCGTTATTGTACTCCGTTATGTCAGGATGATTTTATGAAGAACACATGTAAAAATTGAACAATACTAGCTGCGTGTTTTTTTTAAATGTAAGGAACATTGGCATTATGAGGGTTTGTAATTCGTGCTTGTTCTGTGTACAAGTGCAAAAAGGACCGCAAATGAAAGGCAAACATTTCAGACAGTATTCGACCGCAAATGATTTGAAATGTGTGTCTGCATGTGAAGCAATGTCTTAAATTTATGTTGAGGATATTCTCTGATTGATGAACTGTAAAAGTAACACATTTTGTAAATGCGGTCTTAAATTATACACAATTATTGAATTTAAATTTAAACGATATTAGTTTCCTTTCCTTTACTTCAATTTTTGTTTTACTTGACTTCTCTCCGATTACATGTTACGTTTCAGTTACCGTAGTATAACACGAAATCATATGAATACGCCCAGTGATAAGAAAATGATATTATCATAAATGCGTTTCAATCAAGAATTTTACAACTCAAACACTTTGGCATTTAAATAAAAAAACTCTCAATTTTCTGTGTATTTATTAATAAAAGAACAATCTTTTTTTATGATAACCTGATAAATGATGACAGCTAAATCAGGAATTTGGAAGCATGGTTTATCCTTTTATCTTGAGAAACATTGTACCATATTTTGGTGACAACCCATGGTCGTTGTTCAAAACTCAAAGTAAGTTACCTACGAATGCACTTTTTAACTGTAATTTGGCACTGAACACCGTAGTGCGTTCGTAGTAAGGTGAAAGTGATACTTAAATTAAAGTGGATTACATTTTACACGTATCTTGATCCTCGTCCTCCAATCTTCCTCCTTATCATTCTCTTTACGGATACCACTGCCATAATATTATTCCTCAACAACAGCATCAACATCAAAATAATCGTCACCATCGCACTCGTCATAACCGCTCCCATAATCACCGGCAACAACATCACTGTCATCAAGATTTTATCTTCAAAATCATCATCATCATAACATTTTTTATAATCACGTCAACAACACTATAATCCTATTTTATATCTATGATATATCTTATGTGAGTATACATCCTATGCTTCCAAGTAATAATCCCCGATCAAGCGTTAGTGTTTTAGATATTTACATGGATCATATCGAAAGCGTGTTAAGAATATATGATTATTTCAGGCTTTTTTATATATAGTATTAATTAATTGTCTGTATGCTGATACCTATAACTTAAGTTTTGTATAATAGGAAACAACATGCATAGGTGTGGTAAGTTTCTAACAAAATACGCTTCTAACTAAATATCTTATATATATTTTAAAGTCAATAAACACCTAATAAACATTCAATTTATAAAGGAAACTGTTAACCATTATCCCTTGAAGCGAGTATAAACGATCTTATTACTTAAAAAAATACTAGATAAATCGTTGATGAATCGAAAACTTTAAAAAATATTCAGAAGAAGTAGATCAAGAAAATGAAGAAAAGAAAAGTGTTATCAATTGCAAATATGTTTTCGCGGTACAGCAGACCATTCCTTCATGAACACTAGACCTGTACTCTGTTGGGAAATCCCCCAACATATTCGTTCATACAACATACTCGCTTTTTCAAACAAAAAAGTTTTATAATGACGGTATCGGCGTTTATACTCATTACTGATTTAAATATGCTACTCAATAGTAAAACTAATATGTTTGAAAATATTACTAACAATATAATCCTAGAAAATGAAAATGTTAACACTTGCATTAATCAATTGTGTGAAATGACATATGATGTCTCATTTCAGGTACATGGACGTACTCTAAATTTAGATAGTGCAAAACCGCGAAATATACGCAAATCTTTATGGTTCGACCAAGCTGCAAAGTCATAAAAACTATGACTGTACACGCATATACAAAAACGATACATCAATTTCGAACAGAACGGCATTTTTACAAGCCAAATCGATATATTGTCAAGAATTACAAAGAAATATGGTTCATCTATAACAGATATTTAACTATGAATTTAACAATGTATCTTAATAAAATTATCGAAGAAACTAGGAATGAGAAAGATCGTAAATATGTTTAATTCCATTACAAAACATATATCTACTGCTTACAGCCGCTGAATACTAAAATATATAAAAGATATGTACGGGGAAACGTTCTTCTGCATCAACTAAGAACAAAGCAAGCTGTTGTAGAAGTGAATATAGCAAACAGAAAAACTAAAGAAACTCTATCAGGAGATCAATTGTTTTATCCACTTATTTAACAACAGAACACTAACTATAAACATGCAATGATTACAAACTAAATCACCACCTTGGAACGGTAAATGCCAAACATTGGGGTTTGAACCGGTTTAAGAAGATAGCCGAACCAAACACCGAAAATTTAAAATGAAAAAAGCGCGTCTAAAACGATGCTTATAAAAGTACATAATTATTATGCAGACAGAAAATTAACAATGAATGTCAAAATGTGACGCGTTAGTTGTATACTGCATACATAATTTCAGTTCATTAGTTTCGTTAGTATCGGGCATGTATTAGAACGATTAGAGGATAAGCTCTTGTAAGTAAAATAAACATTAATATTGTCTTTTAATCTTTAAGAGATATTATGCTATCACGACGAAAATACTACCATTTCCGATTTTATAAACAGGTTTTCAACTAAGTTTAACATACTGATTATAAGATTTGGGTATGGCTTTGGTCAAGCGGCGTCAAACATGTGGTAATGGCTTTAGTTTGCAGTGACCAATATGGATGACTTATGGCTTTACCTATATTGATATAGGCAGCTTTCATGAGATTGTTTTGGGGTTAGTCGGGCGGGTCAAGATAAATGTCAAAAACATGACAAATTGTTTCCAGTCAATAACATGAGTCAAGATGTTGATATTGTGTAGAACTTTTGTTTGTTGTTCGATTACAGGTATACCTAGCTTGGAATCGAAGAAAAGACTAGTTGTACCCAATCCAGGGTCGATATTAACCAAACAATAAAACAACAAGGCTTCCACTCATACTTTGAGTTTGAACTTGAATTAATATGGTTATATTGCAATGAAATTAAGTGTGCAGGTAGCTTTTATACAGACCTAGCTCGCGATAGCATTTTGGGAAAGTAGGGTAAAGATACAAGTTTCTAACTGTAGAAACGTGTTTAACTCAATAATTTGAGTTTGGATGAAAGTATTGCGCTGCAATAGTTCAAGCAGGAAGCTCACCTGCAGAACAATGGAATTACAAACTTAATTTAAATTAATTATATTAAAAGATAAAATGTTTAAAATTTGGTTTTGTGGCATTTCCATGATTTGAGTGTGTTTTTGGTAAGTTTATAAAAAGTACATCATATGATTTTACCCTTTCCGTGATGGTGATGGTGTGTTGTGAAAGTGGTTTTTCAGCTGCCCGATCGGTAAAGTATAGCAATCAGCATTTTTAAAACAGAAAAAAGTGATGCACATTTCACGATAAACACAGAACAATTCTTTTTTAAAGGAAAATCCTGACAACGTTGACGAAAAATTGTTTAATAATTCCATAATCACAAATTTTATTAGCTATAAATACATGTGTATGAAACCGCTTTAAGAATTAAAAAAAAATGACACATTTGTACATTTTATGGATTTTTTTAACAGAAATAACCGTCAGGGGACGGGACATATTTCTTGTTTGACTTCATTGAAAACTTCTTGTGCGAAAACAGAGGCTATATTGCCTAACAATTTCACTCAAATATGCTTTGGATGCCTTTCTACGTTAGTGAACTTCTAATTTAAAATGTGAATCATGTTGGGAATAATTTCGTTAAACAGCTTTATAGATACAAATATATGTAATATTTTCTTGTCCGGAACCGATGGCTGAATTTTAAAATTTCATAATTCCACATGTGTTCTTTTTGTGATGCTATCTATCAGTATTAAGATAAAAGGGATTGCAAAATGTAAATATAACGAATGTGTGTATTTTTAAAAAGCGTAAAATAATTGAATAATCAGAAATAAATAATTTATGACTGGTACAAAAATTAAAAATTGTAGACTTTTAAACTTAAGCATATATTGGCTAAATGGGAAACAAAGTTTAACTTTTAGCTGATCAAGCAGTAAAAGCTTATTGCAACATATAATCAATGTTTAATTGAGTACATTTGGGCATAAAACCATACTGTCATTAGTCGATGCTTTAGTTGTTCCAATAATAGTTTCTAATTCTGAAATTCGAGATGTATATAATATTAAGGATGTTGACATGTTACATGTCAGATTTTTTAAATACCTGCTTGGAGTAAGCCAACAAACGTCAAATCATGCTACACTGTCTTTGGTGAATTTGCTCGTTTCCCTCTTTCAGTTATATATAAATGAAAGTCATGATTAAGTAGTTAGAAATTATGTTACATATACACTCACTAACCAATGAATAATATCTGCTTGTTTCCCTATATTAAATTGCATACCAGTGAATCTGTTTTTGTATGTTTCTTTTTAAAATATTGTGTTTATGCCTTATCAAATATTATGTATATACGTTGTTTTGCTGTCTGTCCCTTATTGAGATTATGATGTTTATAATAAAATGCACCATGCTTTGCGGATCGCGATTAAATTTTGAACTCATACTTGTGATTCCGAGGGAAGTAGGAATGGCATTCTAATGATCGATCAATACGTAGCTTCTGTCTACTATAGTTTGCATGGTTCATAGTATTTACATTGATTAATTTCCATCATCAATTTATTTATTAAACAAACAGTATTATTAGTTTCAGCAACGACAATTCCACGATGATTCCCTAAATAATCACTAAGCACCAACACAACGTGTGCGGTTCACAGAGGCTACAAAATGGGACAAATATGTTCGTCACCAATCCCTGCTCACGAACGGTCAACCACTCCGTCCACCTCTAAATCAGCAAATGTACAACTTGATACGTTGAATAAGGTATGTTTTGCAAATCCGTTGAAGTTAATTAGTTTTATTGGTGAGTGTATTATAATCATACCTGGGTCTTTTGTAGAGTAAAATGGATTACAATCGGTTTAATAACATTGAATTGATATAGGAGGTGAATCAAGTTATAATCATATGTTAGACTTTAGTTTTGATACATCCGTAATACCAGGTTCTTAATCATCACTTATTATAGTACACATTATAAAACAAATTTTAGTTTAATTAACCATATACTGAATTATACTCGTTATTTACAAGAGACCTATTTTGGAAAAAAGCTAAGTTAACATGTTATAAGGACTATAATAGGAAGTACAATCAGAGCTGTTAAATTAACGGCATTTATAAGCAGTATAATCGCACATAATTATGTCCTATTTCAACATTAATCTGAGCTATACCACTATTGAAGTAAGCAATTGCCAATATAATCCTCTATTATTATCCTATAACAATGGCACTCCGTCTTGCTTTAAATTTGCCGTAACGTTTATCAAACGACACCCTTTCTGCTAGTTGGTCTGTTGCCATCATCCGACCATTTGTGTTGAATTACCACATTGCATAGTGTGCCGTTATACGGGCAAAAGCCCGCGAAGCGGGCGTTGACCGTTCATACATATGGAAATTTAGACAAAACAATACAAAAAATAAAAAATAAAAAAAAATACACATATGATGCGACTGGAATTTTTTTGCCACGCGTGATTTAGCTGCCCCTGAATACTGTTCCGACATGGGCCACTTATCGTACCTCCTTTGTTAACTGGTTTACTATTAGTTGTGACATTATTTTTAAACACAATCAAAAGAAAGATAACCCGTCTAAATTCTACATCCGGTTTCAACAAATCGAATAAGATAATTAGTCTCGCATTTATTTGCTTCAATCAATATTACTGTCTCATTGTTAATTTTAACCCTTCAAATTAATTTACAATTGTTTAAAAAGATTTATTTGTTCAAAACATGAACGACCGCGTTTATTTCGTCTTCTAATATACATGACTCAGTGACGTCACTGCTTTTGTCAAACAATGACGTGTCACTATCAATTCGATATCTCAAAAGGGAGTGAAAAGTGGAAACTGACTTTCTGTTCTTTGTTAACATTTTAAATGAAACAACAGATATGGAATAAAAATTGATTGGTAAGTATATCTATAACTGATTTATTGCATTTGGTTACAAGAAATATCAAGCTAGATCTATATTGCGAAAGAAACCGTTTTCGTCACAAACTGTGACAAAGCATTTTTTTGCCGATTTTGAGTTTAGTGTTATTCATTCAATCTAAATAAACAAAAATCCTTTAATGAACAGTGTTGGTGTAATTTTTCAAGTTTATTCTACATGATTATTCCAAGATCCTCTCTTGTTGGTATGTTGAGAACTTCTTAAGATAATGTTATGATTGAAAACAATAGTTCAACTCGTACTCGATCATTTTCGTACCAAACTGTTCAAAACTGCTAACAATAAAACTGTGCTGACGTAAACATCGGATATTTGCTTATTATGTATTTTTCTTTTGTTTAATATTTTAGAAGCTGTTCGGTCAAGCGCTGGGCTGCACACATTTCATGTCATGAATTATTTTGACTGGATGCTAACTACTCAACATCTCGATTCTGGATCTATCAAACTGGGAGGGAATGAAATATAAGCAAGTGTGAACTCAACTGTAGTGTTAAATTTTTGTGTTACATTATTAAGATGGAACATTAGTGAACTGTTAAGAACATGCAGTTATAATGAAGAGTATGCATCTGTCATCAAAAAGCAGCTTCGTTATAAAACATATCAGATATGCAAACAATTTCAATTAAAAATGCCTGTTGTACCTCTATGTATGTTTTTTTAATTCCTGCATAAATACTTATTTTATATATCATGTTGTGTTTATGTTTTCATGTTTAATCAGTTTATGCCATGACCAATACTTTAAGCCAGCTTTAGGCTTACGCCTTAGGCTAAAGCAAAATATCACTTCCAAAATAGATGCAAACACTTCGGGAATCATTGTTTTGTATAGTTTATTAACTTTAATGTATACAAATAGTTTTCAATTCACTTATGCAGGCTTTTAAATTAGACCTGAGATGAAAATAATGAGGTTCAACATCCTATTACTATTTAATACTTTTTTTTCGGCGTAGCTTTTTTATCCAGCTTTTCACCTTAAATGACCTATATCGATACCTAATAAAGTGCTGAGAAAATTTCCAGTAGACGCGAATGAATACATCCGAATATTTTTTGGCTTATTTGAGAGAAATCCCCCAGAACATCGGCCACATCAATACGTATTTTAGTCCATCAAATAGTATTTAACACTGTTCAGTGTATAGATATCCGAACTATTCTCAGAAAGTTTGAAAGACTCATAGACAACGAATTAGGCTCAGTTACTATTACACATTAAATTTCACCTTTCAGAATTTCAGGGTTAGTAATCTGTCAGTTAATCGTCAGGGGAATACACAATGGACTACCGTTAAGGATGTTATGATGATAACACAGTATTGCTTTCAAGATATACAATAACATGAATGAATGAGAAAGAAATGAATGAAACCCTATTGGTAAATGCCACTTATTTTCATTGTGAGAAAAAACCAAAACTACCAAAATACTAAAGGTGTTGTGATAAGGGGAAAATCGTTTAATTAATTATCTGACCACACAAGTGTGACATTCATTTTTATTTACACGGGTGCGTTACAAATATTTTTTATATGATAAACATCACGAGATGTACCATGTTTAATGATAGAAACTTTATAAACTGTTTATGCAATCAACTTTTAAAGTTGATAAAATAATTGATTGACGATGGATAAGGGATAAACAACTGATGCACGTTTAGCAATATTTAGTTTTTTAATTAATCTACATGTATATGCAATTACCGAGCGTATATAGAATTGTTTATTTTCAACTATCATATTTGAAATTAACGCTGAATATCGTGTTAAATATATTTATTGTTTAAGCTGAAACTGAGTATATACGTTCTTATTACTTTTAATGCCCCCCGAAGGTGGGCAAATAGTGATTGCACTGTCCGTCTGAAATTCCGTCACACTTTGCGTTTAGGTTTCGAAAAATGTATAGATATAAAACGTTAATAAATGAAAACTATAATACAAGTTCAGAAGAAGTAGCACCAGAAAATAAAGGAAAGAAAAGTTGTATTTAATAGTAAATATTTTTCTGATGAACAGCCCAAAACTCCTTCATTTACAAAAGATATGTACTCCGTTTAGAAATCCCAATCAAATTTAATGTACCATATAAACATTGTTGATTAATTTTTTAACATTCCAGTCATATTCATGTGTTGGATTTAGAATGATATAATATTCATGTGAAATGTTGACATTGAAATCATAAATACTAGCTGTAAGTAAAAATAAAGTCTTTATTTTATTTCCCTCTTCTACTTAATCTTCCATCTTATAAACATACTGACATCCCAGTATATTTGAAAGAAGAATAAAACACATTTGTAATAATGAAATACAAATATTTTGACTATTTGGAAATTATTTCCTCTTTCTGTGGACCACAACTTAGCAGAAGTATGTTTGTCAAAAAATGCTGTTCAAATGATTCAGTTATTTAATTTTCGCAGGACTAGACGAAAGCATTGGTGTCGCACCTCTGTAAATAGAAAATGTAAAGTAAGATAAAAGATATGATGTTAAGGCAGTGCTTTAATGATAACCAATAATGTATTATACATGTTCCCCCTTAAAAAAAATAGTTATACATTCTTCAAATAACATCACTTTCTTCTATTAAATTGATTTTTAAATTTAAAATGTCTAATATTGTTCAATTAAAAATAGAACAACAATCAAACTGAGTATTGAAGAGTTTGAAAACAAGATTAATGGTTGTTTCATATTTAGCCTAACTCTTTTTTTTATTTGTCTAAAAACAAATTACATTTTATTGGTTTGTTCAGTTACATTTTTTTTTATGTCAAGCATTTAAAGGTTTTGTTCCACAAAAATATTTATTTGCAGACATTTACAACTTATGTTATCTTAAACAGACATCGTATAGGCTTTTGCCCGTAAATTAGGTAGCACCTATAATCATATTAGTAAAAAATGTTGAAGTAATGTACTTATCCATCTTCACTATTCCCTCGAAGAAACTCTGAAGTTCAAACTCGTCTTGTCTTATTTAAGCCCAACAAAAATCTTTTATTTAGACGGTCTCTATTCACAATAACAATTCCACATCACTGGTCGACAATAACTTTTTTAACATGACATAAATAGGTTTCCAATCAATATCCCTATTAACAGCAGGACTTTTGCGCATTTTTACCAACATATGAAACATATTTGCATCTCTATTTAGGACAGCAAGCATTACACTTTATTTTTCGTTTACCTCATAAACGATCACCATATTTAATTATTGGTATGCTTGTTGATTCATATAATTTTGTTTCAAACTGATATTTCATCCACCGACAGATTTTTACATGTCGGAAAATCCGAAAATAACATTATTAGCAGACAGTTAAACAGAACAATTTGCTTCCCAAACTGTAATGCATTTTCAGAGCACAAAGCATTCACTTTTAAGTGCCAGATCTTTTTTCGTAAAGATTTAGAGAGCGTAAACTCTTCTTCTAGACAAGTGTTGACAGCAAACCTGTAAGTTTCAAGTTCATTGATTACCACAGCTCATTCAACATTATCATACACAGACTTTATTGTATTTAATATCTTGCTAACACGTTGATACATATTAATATGTTAGAAAGAAAGTATCTTCCTAATAACGGAATCGAACGAATTCCACAGGTCTATACATGTACAAGCACAAATATTGATAGTTACGTCTGGTGTCAATTAAATGTGTGAGCGTAAACGAGTGATCGATCCTGCTACGATCTTTTCGAAAAGTAAAGACATTTCATTTCCTGTTTCAGTCAGCAGCTGCACGTCTTGTGATAGCGATCGACTTCGGTTCCTATGCAAGTGGATACGCATACCAGTATAGGTCAGAATTTGATAACAATCCATTGAATATCCATATCAATACGCATTGGAAAGACGGTGGAGAATGTGCGAACAAAACCCGAACAGCACTTTTGCTGAAGGTGAATATTGAGTAATTTTGATTTAAAATATAGTTTCTAGTTGTAAGTTTTAATGCTATTAAAATATTTTCCCAGATGAATTATGATCTTGCGGGACTGTTAGCTCAGTTGTTAAAGTGCTGGACTACAACTCCAAAATTTGAAGGTTCGATCCTCGCCCCGGCAACATAACTTGTGTGGGGATTGGCCATGCAATTCTGTGTACGGCCATTCTTCCCCTTTTTGGAATTCAAGTATGGCAGTTGTATCTTAATGGCATAAGTATGTGCACTTAGTACTTGTATACCTGCTAAACCAATTTCTTAATTTCTTCGGTTTTTTGGTATTCAATAACAGCATTATAGGAACAGGAGCAGCCCAGGTTGTAAGTTTATCGTGCAATAAAAAGCGCGCACATTTCGTTTTTATTATTACACTAATTATTGCATGAGAATCTTCGATAGATGTTAATTTGGAAATTACACAAATGCTGAACACACATGCACAGTACGCAGACATCAGGCTACTTCAGGAGCTGCCCATTCTGAAAAGGTTTCTATCGGATGAGTAAACATGATATAAATAGAGAATAATAGGTTAGTGTTGATTATTTATCAGGTTTATCATGCGAGGCTTAGGAAACAAAAAGCACGAGCCTTGGCGAGAAATAGAAATTATTCTATTTATGCCACTTTTTTTTTCAGTAAACCTTTTTATTTAAACAAAATTAGTTTGCCGTACTTTGATAATGACTGTAGTGTAACCAAGGTCAGTGTATTACTCCGCGTTCTAAAAATAACCATTCTTTAAAATCAGAATATCGTTCTGTGACAAAGAGTCGTGCGTTATTAATTTATTTCATATTGAATTGCAAATCTAAAGGTTTTATAGCATCCATATAATATAATATTTTGGTTACTGGTGACGTCATCGCGTCATCGCTCCTAACTACGTCATCCGAACAAATTGCAGTGTCAGCTACATGATAGGTACATGTACTCGAGTTTATATCGGTCAACTTTATTAATATGTTTTTCTCTGATGGTAGTTTCTTGATCGATTTATTTTTAAGCTTCGTTTTATTGATTTTGAATAATATACGCGTGTATAGATCACGCTTTTTTATCATTGCTAGTAGAATTTTCATTTAGATAACTTATCGCCTCGGTCTATACGGTTATTCTTTTTAGGTATTACACAATCATTTCCATTTGTATTTTAGTATATTACTGTCACATAAACAATCAAGTAGGTAATTTGGATCTTTTACACCCAATATTGCTGCTTCTTCCTGTAGGTGCGCGATGATGATCTGAAATATTAACTACATGTATATGATGTTATATTCATAAATCTTTTTGTAAAAAGAAGGGATGTAGTTAATGCGTGTTAGTAATTTCATTTCATCGTGCCTCAAAAAGTTGTAACTCTGTTGCTCTGGTCTCCTTCCTACCATTGAGTAATTAAATAGTCATTAAATTGAATGCGTTTTAATTCCCTGTTATAACTGTTTAATTTGAGTTTGCAATGCTATGAGGTTAAATTTTATTAACACTTATATGTATTATGAATATTGTTGGGCCAAGTGTGAGGTTGAGCGCTTTTTAACCGGTTTAAACCTCCAGTGCTTAGCATAGACCGTTCCGAGGCGGTGACCCCAGCTTTATTCTACTTTGGGTATATGTTGTTTCTTTTTGTGCCGTACTGTACCGTTTCGGCAATTGGTTCCTTGCCATGAATAAAGGACCACAAAGGTGAGTATGATAGAAATGCAATACTGCTGCAGCTTCTGGAGTTTCACTTCTTTATATTTAGTTGTTATATACAATGAACTACATTTGTTTACAACGTAGCCTTACACCACACACAATTCACTTTCGATATAAAACTATCGGTCGATCACGAGGTTCAAAATATTCGCTTCTTTGTTATAATATGTGGTTATTTCGTGACGACATAACAATGATAACTTGGATTTAAGCTCATGATATACATTACAATTTTGAATGTGGAAAGTGGCACCAAAGAATTGTGAGGCAAGGTTGTTCGAACGAGAGAAAGACATTTGCTGGTGAAGTGACTGGTTGGGGCGAACATCAAGATCAACTTGTTCAACGGTAGACAGTGGTTGTCTGGCTGCATTTCGGCCATAGTTTCAGTGCATGAAGGTGATAACGAGGAAGCTGTTGGGTTGTTACATTTACTGGACTGAGCAAGAATGTTGGAACACTTTTGCTGCTGTTCAACAAATATGGTGGAATAATTGGTTATGGACTGGACATTGTTGTGCCTGTTATGGCCACAATTTCAGTGGGTGGAATATTTGCATTTCGAAGTTTTTGGACCAGGAATTTGTGAACTGAGTGGTTCGTTATTCTCTTGTGCTCGGGAAAGCCGGCGTGTTTCGCCATGGAATTCAGCATCTGACCTAGCTTGTTGACAACCAATTGTTGACGCAAAAACCACTGGGATGCAGTGTCAATTGTTTTGCAAGGTAGAAAGGGTGCTGATCTGAAGACAAATCAGATGGACGCATATCCGAGTACAGCTTGTAAATTAACACAGGATTTCTTGGTCCAGAAGTGGCGAACATCTTGGGAGACACTGTTCTTATGTCAGCGATGTTCTCTCCTGTGCGTGTTTTCGTTTGGCGCTCTTTTAACTCGAGATACTCCACACCGTTCGAGTCCACAAGGAGGCGAACGTCTCCCCACCTAACAAAGACAGCACTCAAGTTAATGTGGATGTACTTTGTGAAATGGGTGCAAGATAATGAGAAAAATTGATACATATTTTGTGTGTTTGTGTGTTAAAAAGGTTTCTTACCGCAAATTGTATTGCTCCGTGGTTCCTCGCAAGCCGAAATGAAGGCGGTTGTATTTAACAAGGCCTTCGGAGACTCAGTGCCAAGGATCCCCTTCTCCCAGAGCAGATCGATGTCGGTATCACTCAGCGGATGGGCCTCCCTACGACGGTTTCCCTGACCCTAAATTGGTGATGTATATTTCTTATACCGTTTCATATAACTTTTTGCCTATATTTGTTTAATTCAAATTGATTTTGTTAGTATTCTATGTTTCGTAGGCTTACAGTATTACTGTTTAATGTGACTTTTCGACTTGTATTTATTAATTGCAAATTTACGTCGCCAGCGTAATAGTTTCGTACAGACTATACTTGGGATTTTTTCCCAATTTTGTCATAAATGATAATTTTTCTGTTCAATACGCTATTTTGACAATTTCCTTTAGTTATAACCGTTCATCTTAATTTTACCTGTTTCTTAAGAATTTTTTTATTTGCATTGTAGGTGTGCCTTGTGAGTGCAAATTGGGCTCCAGTCCCTGTCATGACTGAACATCCTTAGCGATGTCGTTTCATGTACCTGTCAACACTAGCGAGGATGCCACGGAGTGAGCTTTGTTCGAAATCTGTGCCATTTGACTTTTTAAAGGACAACAGGAAAGTGGTCAAATACTCATCAAGAAGAGTTGGTTCTATGTGGTGGATTTCTTTTCCTTCAGCTTTTGACATTAGAAACCTTTTAAATTTGTTTATGTCAGACAAGGTCTTCTTTTAAGTCTTTTTATTTTCATTTTGGACAATGAAATCACCGACATCAGTGAGGTTAACATCTAAGAACTCTTTATTGTCAGGCATGTCTGGAATATGATTTAAAGTTGGGGCAATGACATTGCTACTTGATTGTGCATCAGAACCAAAGTTAGTACTGGGGCTGGTTTTATTCTCAGTTGTCAATTCAATCTCATTTGTAAACCTAATATAAGATGGATCAAACCCATATTGTTCCTGGAACTGGCTTAGTGTTAATTCAATTGTTTCAGTTGCTTGTTGCTCATTTTCATCATTAAATTCATCCCAAATTGATGAGAAATTAGTTTTGTTAAATTCGTCAGACATTTTGAGGTGTTACAATTTCGCAGCAGACTATTGTTTTCTACGGTCAAAGGGGAGCAACTCGAACTGACTCTGTCAACGAGGAGCAACAACAACATAACCTTTTTGCAACATAGTGTTAAATGTACCAGAGGTTTAATGACAATAAATGACAACAAACACGTTTTTTGTTACTACTTTTATTTGTTTTAAAGTTAGACTGTACGATTTTGTCAAATATTTATGAATTTATCAAATGTGTTAAAAACTTATTATACATATATTTCAATATAAATTAAAATAAAAGTTAAGAAGAACAGGTGTCGAAAAACGCGAAATAAGTCAGATATCAATCTGAAATCGAAAATGGCTGGAAGTCCAATTCGCCAGCATATATATCATGCATGTACAATGTAAATCTAAATTTAGTTTTAGTGTAGATTCGTTCATACGACGCAAAGACACAATTTTGTTTCATAACAAATACAGGTAAAAGTGTCGGCATCGGCTTTAACCAGCGCTAACTTGCCTTTGGTGCCTTTTATGAAATTCGTCTTCAATGTATAATTTTTCTTGCCTATTTTGTGTTATTGAAACATATTTTTATCAATATATTACAATTTAACACATATAAAAATCGTACAGTCTCACTTTAAGGTCATTAAAATTGACAAACAGTTGAGATTGTTATTATTATTGATGCACTTGGCAAATACAGGTGACAAGGTGCGTGGGAAAAAAAGTAGTCCCGATTCGGCAGTTGATGACGTCATTTCGTATCATGGTTTATAGCAGCAATTTAATCAACGGGGCTTTCATCAACCGATTTCGCTGTAAAAGTGGGATAAAACGCGTCTAGCACTTTTTGGCTTAATATGTGATTTATTTTCCATCGCGATATAGGCTGCTTAATTCGCGAAAATACTTAAAGTTTGGTTATATTGTAATAAAATAAATTCAGAATACTTTCGTACATAAAGTTAAGAATGAGATCGATGCTTCGAACTACACGATATAGTGTGTGACCAGTATACAATATAATGTGTGACCATTATACAAACTTCAAAAATATTGTAAGCACATGCGTAGTTATGTAAATAATATTTTCTAAATCAACAGTTTTGCATTATATTGAATAGAATAACAATTGTTAGCGTTCAAATAGTTTTTCGGTATACTAAATAAACAAACTTACCTTTCTTGCAGATCTGACAGTTTTTACATTTTGATTATTTTGCTATATTTACAATGACTTTAATAAGGTGATATGGTTACCTCATTGATTGGTGAAGTTCGATTTGTACATGTTGCATATGTTATGGTATGCCTTAGCCTGACCTTTCGCTGGGAGAGTTTGGATACGCTGCACAACGCAAGTTCAGTACCATTCAGACGGACGAGGAAGATTGTGACAACTGGTACTATTTCGAGGAATTCAAAATGACTCTCTACCACAATCGTGTAAGTATGCAGTACACTAGAAAGTTATTGAAATGACTATGCGTTTCTGATTGTCTTGTATTTGGCGTGTCTTTTAACTAGTTTATACACGCTGATTCCATTGACCGTTCCAGTGCGGCGCCCCCATCTTTAATCATTGGTTTTTTGTATTGAGTATCCTCTTGCATGGTTTGTAAAGTAAAGACAATTAGTCGCTTGCCTTAAATTTATGCTTAATGCATGGTAACAAGAATTTATAGCCCAACCATGTTTCTTTAGTTCCATAAACTGTATGCATTTTACTAACACTTATTAGTTACTTTGGTATTAACTATTAAATATTAAATTCAAATGCATAATAATAAATACATTCATAATACCTTCCTTTCTTTTAAGCTTATGACACTATTTTTATACCCACATAATTTACATATATATTTTAGTTGAAACATTCAACGAATCAGGAACAATATAATTTTTTACATTAAATTCTATACCCACGTGTGTAATATTTTATTTTCGATTTTCAAAGAATTTAAGCTTATGATTTGCATTAGAAATTGTTCGACATAAAATGAAGATTTCGCAAATTTGTAATATTGATGAAATCGTACAAACTTAATTATGCATTACAGGACAAATTAAGTTCCAATAGCACAGTGGAAGATGTGAAAGGTCGACATGTGCCTGCTACACTTGTGTTCGGGAGGTCAATACAGTACATAAAAGAGCACATCCTAAGTCATATGCGAGGGAATGGCGTTCCTTACATAGAGGAAGATACAAAGTGGGTGATCACTGTCCCTGCCATATGGACTGATCGTGCAAAGGGATTGATGAGAGAAGCGGCTACGGAAGTGGTAAGGCTTATTAAAAGAAATGAAACTCTTTTACAATAATTGCCTTTAAACGGACATTACCTAATATACACTTATTATGCTCCCTTCGAAGATGAGGGGGTATTATGATTTGCTGGATGTCGGTCGGTCGGTCTGTCGGTCTGTGTGTCTGTCGGTATGTGTGCCTGTCGGTAGACCAGTTCGTTTCCGATAAAATAACCTTTGAACGGATTGACCGATTGGCTTGATACTTCACATGTGCATTTGTCTTGGACAGTAGATGACCCCTATTGAAATTGGGGTCACTAGGTCAAAGGTCAAGGTCACTGTCACAATAAGTGTGAAAATCGTTTCCGATTATTATCTCGTCAACGAGTTGATCGATTGGCTTGATACTTCACATGTGCATTGGCCGTGGGCAGTAGATGACCCCTATTGAAATTGGGGTCACCAGGTCAAAGGTCAAGGTCTCTGTCACAAATAGTGAGTTAATCGTGTCCGATCAATAACTCTTCAATCAATTGTCTGATTGACTTGATACTTCACATGTGCGTTGGAATTGGACGGTATATGACCCCTATTGAAACTGAAGTCACTAGGTCAAAGTTCAAGGTCACTTTCACAATAAGTGTGAAAATCAAGGCCCTCTTTGGGGGGGGCATATGTCTCCGACCGCGGAACTCTTGTTCTTATTGTCCTTTGGAGATGCAAATTGCACTTTGAACAGTTGGGGCGGTTGACAAAGTTGAATGTGGTAAATTGTTCATACATTTGTCTTTACGTATTTAATGATACAGCTTGTCTTTAAAAAGAGACTACCGGCAGGTTAAGAGTGATAATGCAAAGACGCTAAGGACGCTTTAAGCTAAGGCAAGCTATTTGTGTATTTGAGTATGGAATATATTCAATTAATAAGGTTGTTATTCAAACAATACCTTTTCACGGACAAATTATTCGCTTTATATTGTAGGCTGGAATTCGGCTAAATATGTTGACGATAGCTCTAGAACCAGAATGTGCTGCCATCTACTGCAGTCACCTTACCCGAAACCAACTCGAAATTAAGGGCGATGATGACATATTGCGTTACATTAAGACTCCAGGCTCCGTTTTAATGGTTGTCGACATTGGAGGTAATTTCATGTGTACTACATCATGAATATTCTAGTTATTCATACCGTTGTTATTAAAAGTTAAATTGCAGTTAGGGTTAAACTATTTCTCGTATTCAAAGAGAACATGTGGTTAAAATGAGTCATTTTATACATGTTTCGAAACCTAGGAGGAACTGTGGACATCACCACTGTGCGCGTCAGAGAAGGGGAAACTCTGGAGCACGTGCATAAGTCAGTAGGTGGGCCGTGTGGAGGGATGAACATTAATGAGGAATTCTTCGCGATGCTTCGACATGTCATAAGCCAAGATGTAATGGATGAGTTTATCAGGGAAAACCCTGTAGATTACTTCGATTTAAAAGCGGACTTTGAAAAAGCTAAGCGTGAGGTACATTATTTTCTCTTCAAATTATCTAAGTCTAGCATGTTACAGAAATGTTGAATAGTCACACCTGTTCAAACCCTGTAATGTCATAATTTTCATATATTGCATTTTCTCGCGTGCTCAACTCAAAACCAAATAAGCCAAAACAAATTGATCAGTTTTTCGATGGAATTGGGTCCAGAACTTTTGGAGCGAGCGAATAAAAATATATACTTGTCCTAGCTTCGATAGAGTTAAAAACTTGTGAAAACGCAGAATAAAATACAACAGCATATTTTGTCAGTTTTATTTAAAATATTTATATAAAGACTTAAAAGCTTTTAATACAGCAATTGTGAGCTCTTAAAACCATCTGACCCAGTGTAAGTCCTAACATTGCGCATGTGATCGTTACGAACTACTACTTCTTTTGATAATGTGTTGTTTATACTGTTACCCATAAATGAAACACTAACAGAAGAGTATATTTTTTCAACAAGTTCTGCCATTCTGTCAGACTGAAGACCTGGAGACCTATCATCAATAATCATAGTCAATAGTTAATTGCCAGAATATTCAGCCAATTGAATAACACCACTTCATGTG
This sequence comes from Dreissena rostriformis, assembly GCA_007657795.1. Taxonomy (NCBI): domain Eukaryota; kingdom Metazoa; phylum Mollusca; class Bivalvia; order Myida; family Dreissenidae; genus Dreissena; species Dreissena rostriformis. Next base: position 34,817 of record VMBQ01008096.1, read on the forward strand.
TTAATATTATGTCATATTAACGAGTGTATATTGAATACTTTCAAGGCGTTTCATTATCAGAAGCAGTGGCTTTTGAGCGAAATAAATCTGCAAACATACTGTAACAGACTGATTATGAGAAAAAAAACTCTTTTGATTAAGACACTACCAAACCGTTTAAATCCTCAACAATCTTTGATAATGTCGTAAAATATGTATGCTATGCTTTACCATAATGAATCGAACAATGTCTCGTTGGGGAAAATAATAGGAGGTTGGGCGAAATCGACACTGTAGGTGCAATAAAAAACAAACAAACCATTCTTTTTTTATTTTACTTAACGATTTATATTTACGGAAATCCGACGAACATCTGATCAATGTGTTGTTTCATTTCGTGTTTGAAGGCAATGCGACACCTATCAGACAAAGCAAAACATTCTCTTTAAAGAATAGTTTAATACCGTTCTTCATTGTATCAATTGACAGGTTTTGGGGCAGGACACTAATGGACGATTCAAATTACGACTTCCAGCTCCCCTGAAAGATTTATGGGAACGTAAAAGAAGACAAAACATCAAACATTTATTGCAGAATGCAAATATTGCAGGGATAACATTTGCAAATTCGCGCCTATCTTTTCCTCTGCGTGTTATTACGGATTTGTTTGATAAATGTATCGAAGGAATTCTTCAATCTATCAACATCATCTTGTCTCATCCGGAGGTTGAAGGTTTGCCGATTTCTGCTGTATTGGCGGTAGGAGGTTTTGCAATGTCTGGATACGTGGTTGAAGCCTTGCGAAAAGGGCTTAGCCGAAAGGTAATCCCTGTACTGCGACCGGAAGATACCGAAACAACCGTGGTTAAAGGCGCGGTTTTATTTGGACATAAAGAAGACATCATTTATTCCAGAATAATGCCGTACACATACGGTGTGGGTTGCGTGATGGATTTCAACGAGCGACATAGAGAGGATCACAAGATGGCAGACGGCGGGAAGGTCTTGGCTGTAAATTGCTTCAGGAAATACGTTACACGCGGACACACAGTAAAGCTGGGGGATTGGATTGGTCAAAAACAGTATAACCAAGAAGATGACGCACACGAATCAGCCACAGTACACGTGTTTGCCTCTGATAAAACTGATCCGACTCATACTGATGAAGAGGGATGCAAATTCGTTGGGAAGTTTGATGTTAAAATACCAAAGTCTTCTTCCGGTGACCAGAAACAACGAGATGTACAGGTTGCGTTACGATTTGGTGGATCCGAGTTGCAGGTGAAAGCTACCAGTCATGATGGGACAACGACAACGGAATGGTTGAACTATAATGATTTGTGAGGTAAAGTACAAGCCATGAACAATCATTCTTGCTTGAATTTTACAAATGTTGAACCTTGTTGCAAACTTTTCGGGCAACACATGTTTGTGGAGTATTACCGAAATAGAGTTGTGCATGTCTGTAATATGTATCGATAGGCACATGTTTTCCTTCGTTTGTGTTTGCACAATAACTTCTTTGTATATGCTTTTCATTTAAATATAGAATTTGTGTATGTGAAAAATAATTTGGTATCATTATCAGTGAAATTATTATGTACTATATTTTTCACTGCAATGAAAATATATATGGAGAATAAGCAACATTTTTCCATCAACATTCGTCTACCAGTGTCACTGACTTCTCTTGATAAATTGAAATGCATTTAGAATATCCACAACATGTATTTACTAAATATTCTACGAAACAATATCAACAAAACTCGTTAAATGACGTTCGATTTTTCAATGAGATCGACAAATATCTACTCTGTGCTAGTTATTTCTCTGAAGTCAGACGCCGTGATCATGATAACATACACACGTATATTCTTATCTTTACTATTTTTTGATATTTGAATAATGTGTATAGTGTGTTTGTCAATATGTTCACAATGTAAAAACATTTTCACGTGTATGGGCAACAACAGTTGTTAATTGCCGGAAACGTGTTGCTTTTTGACACTTCCTTTTAACTTTTCCATTAGCCTCAAGCATTACCAATTTGCGCACGACATTCCACAAAACTGTTTGAATACGCTAGTGTTAAATTGTAATTATTTATTTGGGATTGTTTATGTACTCTCCTTTGATTGTTTTTTTTTTTTTGCAAGTTTACAATTTATTACCGAAACAGTGATACTTTTAATAAGTTGCTTGATTTCAAACTAATTATGACGTTTGTGTTTTGTGTTTTATTATCAGCTTTTGACCGTTTTGGACAAAGGTTTATGTATCTACTGACTGTTTATACTTAAATAATACTTCGTTGTTAGTGTACATGTTTATATCATGTTTAATATGGGATAATATGGAAAATAATCCCCTGGTACCAGTGTTAATTCCCTCATATAAGATAAGTACATTCGGATATAAATAAGTATCTATTAAATCTTGCATTATCTCTCTGATATCTGATATTTTTGGTTCAAATCCAATAACATGCATTCTTTAGAAATTAATGGCGATGTATTTGTTAACTCTGTTTTTCCAAAATAATCTAGAGCAACTGACATGGCTTTCTTCTCCTACCACGTTCGGATCAACTTGTTTTAAGAAGATATAAATTGTATCTATCCTTAAAAAACTTTTTTTTTAAATTACAGAATTAATAAAATAATGTTGTAAGCCAAAGACATATGATAAAAAATGTGACATTAACTAGATTTTATTTTTATTTAAAAACTGGTGATTCTGCAATTGCATTGATTGGTGATGACGTATGGCTCATGGCATGCGACCGTGTGTTATAGACTTTGTCATTCACAAAGAAGCATTATTCAAATGTTGAATGTTTATAAAATCCGTGCTTCAAACGGAGATACATACTGAACTTATCTGAATAGGCCAGTCGAGTGCCGTATGAAGTCAAAACAGTTAACAATAAATTTCAAGTGCAATTGTGTACTGTTTACCGCACATATTTTTTATTCGTTTTTTTTACTTATTGTGTCATGCAAATAAAGTGTATACTTTTGCTTGTGTCGATAACATACCATCCGTTTATAGCTAAAGTCTACTATATTTTTATAGTTATTATATGATTTTGTACAACCGCAAATAAGTGGTTACACAACAAAAATTATACTAGTAATAAAGAATTGTCAAATTTAATATGCAAAACAATATGGATGAAAAAAGACCTACAAACAGTGCCTATCAATTTTCATGAAGATATATTTATTCTTGTTATTTATAAATACGCATACATTTTAGCGTTTGTATTTGACACAATGTTTGGGTTGCACACTTCTTGATTAAAAAGCATTTATGAAAATATTATTTTCTTATCACAAGCCGTAATGAATTCGTGTTTGACTTCTACATCAAGTATAAAAGTATAAATTAGGACACAAGAATCACAGAACTGAAAGTAACGGCGAGGATAAGGGTATCGGTGAAAATACAAATTAAAGCCTCTCTAACGCTCAAAAGCAACGAAAATTTCGTAATATATTTCGTAATATAAAGTAAACATATAAATAATCAGTGTTTACATAGATATCATAGATTTAACACGTTACAAAATGCTCTTTTTTATTTTTTGAGGTACAATATATTCAACACATGTTCATGTACCAATTAAGTGTTCATGTGTCGTATGAATAGATATCGTTGCGGGAAATTAAAATGGAATTTATTGTGCCACACAAAAATAAAAAGAGCATTTTATATCTTGTTAAATCTATGTTACCAGACCACATCTAGCGTTGAAATGTTGGCTATTGCTATAAGGAACAATGATTATTCATATGTTAACTTTATTTTACGAAATATATTACGAAATTTTCGTTGATTTTGAGCGCTATAGGGGCTTTAAGTAATGTTGTACCATTTAAGACATCATTTACAACATTTGTGACTTTTACAGATGATCAATCAGGAATTTCCGCAACCAAATTAACAGAGACTGTTACGCATATAGACACACATTTAAATGTTAAAATGAGCGGCTGAGATATGTCTGAAGTTGTTGTCTTTCATGTGCGGTCCTTATATAATTTTTTATACAAAACATGCACGAGGTTACAAAGCCTGATAATGCTAATCTTCCGTAATTTTAAAAGAGCGAACCTCTTATAAAAAAAAATCTTATCGTGTTGTGTCTCCATTAATCAAAACATTCTGACCTAACAGGGACGACACTTTCCGCTTTTTTGTATTTTGTGCTTAAAGAAAGTCTCTTCTTAGCAAAAATCCGGTTTAGACGGAAAGTGACAGCACAGGCTAATCTGGGACGACACTTTACGCACATTCATTAAACCTTATTTTCACATAGCGATGCTCATATTTATTTAAAACCAAAGCTGACCAACCTAATCCATTAATTAACTGAACTAAAAACGATTTATTTGGTTTTTGGTTTTGAAAGGATTTTAAATGATTTAGCTGTGTTTGTATCTACATATTAGTAGGTTTTTCCAAAATCTATTCCATTCATAATATTTGATATGCGACTTTCTGACAAGTCCTTGGCACGTTACAAAGCTTCATTATTGCTTGCTTTTGTTTTCATACAACTCCCGGAGTTTTTAGTTTAATTCATCTGCTGTTTTTTTTACACAAATAAATATGGCTAAATGCAAAGTATGTCATCCATGTTGAAAGCAGAAAACATTGGCTTTTTAAAACAAATGTAATTTTAAATACTCGTCAAAGTTCAAGTTGACTCCCGTGGTAGTCACGTTTTGCCGCCGCCCAGCTACCCCTCCACTTCCTGTCTACCACTTACGGACAATGTACGAGGTTC
>VMBQ01008097.1:5061-40858 GCA_007657795.1 Dreissena rostriformis
ATTCCATAAAGAAATAATTAAATTTTATACAAAGGCATTACTGAAAGGTATGCTTAAAAATGCCAACTCGGCCTTAAACATTACGTGTTGTCACTGAATATTGTTGCAGAGACACATATTTTATGAATATATCGTGTATATTTTTAAGTTAAATTGATTAACGATGTGATACATATCGAAACTTGGTTTCATGTTTCACTTGTTTTCGATCCTACTGTGCGAAGTCATAAAGTACTGTTCATTGGAATAAAGCGAGTGTACACTATGATAACGTTGTAATCTGCCTAATTCTTCAGTACCGTTTTCAGTAGCGGGTGACGTAATAGCCAATATGGCGGCGGTCAATTTATCGATTCTGGGATTGTCTATAAATAAACAAAGATTGGAAACATCAATTCTGACCAATAGAAAGTATCGGAAATTCGCGCAACGAAAACGAGATCAATATCACGTGACATCAATCGAGCAGCCGCTAGACTCACTCTGTTATCTGGCGTTATCATTCGCTACTGCAGCGTGTCTACCCGCTTAATTCCAATACACAACATTTCATTTCTTCGCACAATAGAACTGAACACATTTGAAAGTTTCGATATTTATAGCAGCGTTGATAAATTAAACGTGATTTTAAAATAAAACATAATAGATTTGAAAATATATGAGTCTCTGAACCAATATTAAGTAATGATACGTAATAATGGTATTTAAGGCCGAGTTAGCTTTTTTACAAGTACACTTTTCAATTGCCTTAAACATTATTATTTATTTCTGGAAATAATAAATAAAGTATAAGTATAAAGGTGATATCAAAATCTATAGTCTATAACTTTATGCTTTTAACTTTGATATGTTCGCGGGTATTAAATAACATTTTCTGAAGAGATTATAGGCCGAGTAAGACTATTAAAAAGTATATAAATACTTCTGATGTACATATCATGTTAAAGGTAATATAAAAATGTACAAGAGTAAGATTTATTTTTATTATAACGTGAACAGTCTCGGAGATATTCATTACCGATGCTGATTTTCTTATTGAAAAGTACATATCCGCCTTTGCCTAAAGCTTTACTGTTTCTAAATTAACATTTCACGTTGGAATATTAAGTGGTAATATAAAAAGCTATGGCCGAAAATAAACTAATTTATATTAAACTGTTCTGGCAATTTTCTCTATATTTCCTCAACTAATATATTTCTTTATTTTTTCAAATAAAGTGTAAATTTTAGAATAAACTATAAAACAGGAAACAAATATATTTATTTTGCTTGCGGTTATTAAGATGCATAATATTAGCAAGACAATACACATTTTGAATACACATATATGTGAAGCGTTATTCGATCTTAACAATGACGCTAACACATAGATACAGTTTCCATTTTATTTTGCTCCATACATTTTAACTCAAAAACTTTCCGGAGTCCAGATCCAAATCAAATAGTTAATCAACAAGATACAAGCGAACCCCTAAGCGGGGCCTCGCCCAATCCAGCAAGAAATCGTGTAACTACATCCTTGCCTGTGTGCGTGTTACGTCTTATTAATGCAACATGTTACAGTATATATACCCATTTAACACTAGACGCTATTTTGTACTATAAGGAAAAGTCCAGCCTATTAAGGAAAGAGTTTGATTAATAAATGACAAGTTGGCGTATCAAATTGACAGTACATGGGGACGACGGCTGGGTAAATGAATACATAACTTGTAATAAGGCAAGACCACACCATGAAATTGTAAAATGATTTTCTCAAATGTTAACCAGATAAGGTTATTACGCCACAACTTCAAGGGAGACCATGTCCCCAATGTGGATAATTGTGTTTACTGTTATGTCTGTGACACCACATGTCTGCGCATGTGTTGATAAGATAATCACGATAAGATGACTGAAATCTAGTCGCCGGACGTGAACACCCAATCGCGCTAATCTTTGTTTATTGATCGATCCTTGATCATCATCACATCTTTTAACTGTTAACAATTGATATCCCGCCTGGACGATGATCGCTCCGCCCACTTAATCACGTGGCTAAGCGGTTAGCAATCCTAGAGTGAAACCTAGAGCTAACACAAAAGTGGCTTCTTTGCCTATAGATTGCCTATAGATTACGCGATATTCTGGATGATTTTTATTGCCTTTTTCACATCATTTGACACGTGTAAAAGGGGTTTGGTCATTAATTTATTCTTCAAATACAAAAAATATTAGTTATAGAGAACATCAGGTATTTAAAAAACAAAATAAGCGAAACTCATTGAAAAAATGAGAACTAGGAATGCGTTCTCCAAGTATCGATTACAAGCGTTAATTGGTGAAACCACATGTCTGCACATGTTAAGATGCCGGTATTAAAACAGACAGACAGACAGACAGACAGACAGACGGACGGACGGACGGACGGACGGACGGACGGACGGACGGACGGACGGACGGACGGACGGACGGACGGACGGACGGACGGACGGACGGACGGACGGACGGACGGACGGACGGACGGACGGACGGACGGACGGACGGACGGACGGACGGACGGACGGACGGACGGACGGACGGACGGACGGACGGACGGACGGACGGACGGACGGACGGACGGACGGACGGACGGACGGACGGACGGACGGACGGACGGACGGACGGACGGACGGACGGACGGACGGACGGACGGACGGACGGACGGACGGACGGACGGACGGACGGACGGACGGACGGACGGACGGACGGACGGACGGACGGACGGACGGACGGACGGACGGACGGACGGACGGACGGACGGACGGACAGACAGACAGACAGACAGACAGACAGACAGACAGACAGACAGACAGACAGACAGACAGACAGACAGACAGACAGACAGACAATTGTTTTCCGACTTTTACAAAGTATATCGTCTTCATACTTGCATGAAATAGGCTTCAGGCTGAGTGTTATTACTCTTAAAGTCATGCAGATGAACCTTGCTTCTATTAATCACCAAATAACTAATAAAACTATTAAACAAACACGAACTATTATGTGATAATCAGATCGATAACATGGACTATTCAAATTTGCTTATATATTCAATAATAACAGATTGTAATTGTCGTTGACAGTGTTGACGTTCAGTTGTTCGTGAGGCAACCGCATGCATTTATTCATCTCTTACACTTCTCGAAATCATTTTTCGGCTTTGGAAACGGTTTAAATGCAATGCCTCCAACTAATCTTTCTGGATATCGATCGCTCGAGATGCACAATTCAAATTGACACCGTTTAACTATATTTAATATACGTTTTTAATACGTTGTCGTTCGTTCGGGACGGTATTGGACTTATAAGGTAAACAAACCAAACGAAACACGTTCTGCACCTCAGATCGCTAAAATCGGGATATGTACAGTGTATTTCAATGCAGATTTACTTATTTAAGTATATTTTTGTTGATTAATATACCAGTGTATTTACATTTGTATTTTAATTTTGCCTTGCAATATAATTTCGCGACCAGGAAATAGTTTTCATTTTATGTTTAGAAATTCTGACGATTGCTATTTCTGCTTTTTAAAACTGTGCCTTTTGCATTATGCAAATGGTATCAAACATTTGGTCCGTTGCAGCAAGGTTTTTCATTGATTCCTAACCAGGTTAAATGCGTGTTTAGTTTAAATATTGATTGACATTCTTCAGTCACTGTCACTCTTATTGACTTAACTATCGGTTTCTAGAAATATGTGTTTTTATATAATTTCCATACCAGTTTAGTGTAAATTTCTTGAATTTTCAATTGAGAATTATATTGTTTTGAACAATTGTGTGGTTTAAATAGTTTAGTTTTCTTTTAGAATACTGTGTGACAGTGTTGTCATTTGTCCCACTTCAGTGATGTGTTGTTTATTTTCATTTTTGTCCAGTGACCAAGTTCGTTGACCGAGTTGATTGACCGAGTTGATTGACCGAGTTGATCAATTAAGCAAGTGCTTTATGTTGCCGGATGTGCGTTTAGGGTTCTTTCGACCAACACGTTGAAGTTTCTGAATATATTATATTTACGATTAAACATCATAAATATACATGTTAACAGTATGAATTATATGCAAGGAATGACATTTCTTATAATAAGTAGCAATTTCAATTATATTTCAAATAATGTGTTTCAAATAATGTGTTCCGACGATAAAAGACAAACAGAATTAATACAAAAAAACAACTATAATAACAAAATAAATACAATAATACTACCGACAGACATCAATAGAAAACATGTATAAAATGCATATTTACCTAAATATATAATATTAACGATTTAACATCATACATGTGGCGTGTTCTGAAAAACTGGGCAAAATGCTTGTGCGTAAATTGTCATCCCAGATTAGCCTGTGCAGTCCGCACAGGCTAATCAGAGACGAAAATTTCCGCTTTTATGGAATTTTTCGTTTAAATGATGTCTCTTCTACGCGAAAATCCAGTTTAGGCGGAAAATGTCGTCCCTGATTAGCCTGTGCGGACTGCACAGGCCAATCTGGGATGACACGTTACGCACAAGCATTTGCCCAGTTTTCTCAGAACACGACACATATATATGATATATACATGTTAACAGCATGAGTCATATGCAAGGAATGACATTTCAAATAGACATCCATGACCTCGGATGCGGTTGAGTGAATAAACTCATGCGTGACAAGCCAATTAACGTATAAAAGTGTTAGTAAAAGAGTTCAACTTTCTACTCAGTCTCTACATACTGGAAACTAATCAAATACTACAAAAGAACGCTGCTAATCCTATTTACTGTTAAAATCTACTCTGTCCAATCATTGAACAATGAGAGCAATGTTGCCTTCAAAACTAATTTACTTCCAAGCCTGTTCAATATCATTCAGAATAAATATATTTATGAAATAAATATATTAAAAAACAACGACAATTTAAATACGTCTATAACACATTTCCCTCTCTAAGAAAATGTCGCCCTCGACATTATAAAAATTCAAACACCGCTTGTAAAGCGATGTTTGATTAATCTCGTGATAAATATGACAATCAACAATATATACGTTTTTATTTGCAACTGTTTATTTTCAATTTGAAAGCACCGACAATTTGACAAAGAAACACATATTACAATAATTTGTATTTTAATACTCAGAAGTGAATGCTAACAGCTTTGTATCTTTCCAATACAAATCCACACATGTTTTAACTTATCGGTGTCACTGTACTTAATCATTATTGCAAATACTTAAAAACACCGATCACAATTGATACTCCCCGGATGTAAACCACGCCGGCCGACGGGTCTGACGTTGGCTTTTAATTTAAATTCTCTCGCTTTCACATAGGTATCCTTGTTTTGATTTTCCGTTTCTATTTTTGCTCTCTGAATACTTATTTCAGACAGCTCTCTGTTTATCAACGACTCAGAAAGTCTGGTTGCAACTGGAATTTTAACCCCAGTTTCCTGTATTTGCTCATTAAGACCCAGATTAGCTCTGCCAGGAGTTTTAGACTGATCTCTTTCCTCCTCGGCCGTAATGTCGTGCGGAGGAGTGCTTTGGTTAGCAATATGTAAGTTCCGTCTGCCCTTTTCAATAAATATTTGCCTGGCATTTTGTAATTCTAACAGTTCAACATCAATATTTCTACGCCTCCCCCTTGTTTGGCGGTCGCTACCCGTAGCCATGCTTTAAAATGAGGTTACCTTAATAAAAATGTGTATGCAAAATTGCTTACTAGGGATTTTATTCTGAAAAACGTGTGTTAAATCCTTAGGCTATAGTACTTTTAATAAATATTTTTCACACGAATCGTACTTATTTCTCCTTTTTTAAATTTACATTTACGTTCAATTATCTCCCTTTTTCACCGAAAATCAAATTTCGTTTAATCAAGCTATAATAATCACGACTCACTGTTTCCCTTTTTCCAACATACGTACCGAAACAGTTATCTCAGCATCCCTGTATTACCTCCCTTGGGCATATGTTCAGTCAACAGCCTTACTATCACAAATATCCAATCAAAGCTCTTTTATTTTGTACCAGGTGTTTACCGAGTTCGATTTTATTTCGATTCGAACCCGCAACTGGTTTACTATCGCGTGTTTACCACACTGCCGAAATAGCGTTCTTCCTGCCTTACGATATCGCGAGCACGTGCATTTATCGATAAGACGCCAGTTGCACATAAACGCATTAAACTACATAGTGCAGTTAAAATCGTATATGTACTTTTAAACATTTTCAGTTTTCAGTGGAAAAAAAAGTGATTTGTTTTCGGTATTTATAAAGAGATTTATCTGTTTAATAAATACGCACAAAGCGTTTTCAATTCAACCATACGTAAAGAAAGGCAAATTAACAAGTTTACGCAGTGAAACCTCTCGATACTTATTATAATCCTTGAGCGAATTCTACTGCTAGTAGAGTTAAATAAATCCAGTTGATAAAACCTATCTACTACTTAACTTCATGTAAGTGGTGAGTAGATTTAACTTCGCCATGCAATAAACTTTGTGCTCGTGAAGGGACTATAAATTCCTTAAAATAACTTCATATCGACACTAATTTACCAATGAGCTGACAAAAGGTCGTATCATTTATCTCGACCAATGCGCAAAATGCATGACCACACTAACTAAAATTAGCTATATATGTTGTTATTTGTTTATGTATTTTTTGTGTTTAAGGTAACTGATTGGTATTGCAAATAACTCATCTACGATAATGAAACTACAACAAATAGATAAATTTACATTGCACAATAATTATAAAAATAGTTACACTCACCAAACTCCGTCGGAACACTTACAAAATACAAGCAAAACACAAGAATGAAACGATACACAATGTCCCCAGCGATTTAAGTGTCCATCACTCACCGTCCTGGTTGGACGTGAATGCTTGCGTAGCAGAACGTGAAATCCCTGTAAGTACATTATAATGGTTTTGACGTCAAAGTTTTGTGCACGAGAAATACGAAGTTGTACTCCCACAGGTGCTCGAGCTCGATGCCGCGTAAAAAAGTGTACTCCTACTCCCCGGGAAAAATCAAAAACCTGTTTCCAAGGAATCGCTAAGTTAAACTCCTGGACTCTCCCCGACCTCGCTACCGATCTGAGGCTCCTGTCTGTTCAGGGATTTTCGCCGTAGTAACGTGTCCTCTAATACCGTTTTTCTACTCCAACCGCTGTTGATGCTGAAGACTCGTTGTTGGGCGCCAGTGTTGCCGGAATGTGCGTTGTTAAGTACATTGAGACACCAGCCTTACGACCTTTACCCTTTTTCTTTGGTAGCCGAAAATCATTTGATGTACCCGATGCCCCACTGGAATCAGTGGGCATCTGTAGAGGTTCTATTTCAGCATAAATGTTGTCCACCTCAGGTTCTGCAGGATTCAGAGGTCTCTTGAGCGTCAACCTCCTGTTCCGCTTGGCCGCCCGCCGTCTGCAGCAGCAAATACAGATGCCGATGAGGAGTATGAGGACGATGTACGCCCCACACGTGATGCCCACGGTCTTTATCAGTGTGGTGGTGTCTGCATTGATCACTTCACCCGTTGTTGTAGAGGTGGTTGTGGAAGGAATTGGTGTCACCTGATTGCCATTTTTGTCCTCGTAAATAACCTGGGTCTTTTCATACTTCCATTTTTCATTCACCTTCTGCGTAAATTTCTTTATTTTCTGTTCACTTGCCATTTTGTTGCTAAAATACTTCTTCTTGTCAGGACAACAATCCAGCACTATTTCTCTGCATGAATCACCGGAAGCCAACAGAAGCGACCATCGCCTGCTTGCTTTAAGCAGTGAAGTATAAACTTCCCTTCTTTAAGATTCTGATTTAATTTCCATCGTGTTAATATTAAGGCATTTGACTGTTGCTGAAACAATTTAGTGAAATTAAATTGCTTGCATTATTTTTATGAATATTTAGAATGAGTGTCTTTTTAAATATTGTTCTTCATATATATATATTTATCCCACTTTTACAGCGAATTCGGTTGATTAAAGCCCCGTTGATTTAATTTCCGCTATAAACCAATGCACGAAATGACGTAATTTTTTTCGACAAAATGACGTCATAAATCCAGCGAAATTATCCAGTTAAACTAATTTTGTTTAAATAAAAAGGTTTACTGAATAAAAAGTGGGATAAATTGAATAATAGCTTAGTGTTGATTATAGATCAGGTTTATCATGCTCGGCTGTTTTCNGAGGCAAAACAATTAAACGGTACAGATATAAACAGCTAAATAGAATGTTTAAGTGTTTATACGGCAATTATTAATTGATTAATTGAATGCCGATGAGAATATTATTAATTATCATAAATGGAATATATTCTACATTCTTGTTGAAACTAAATATTCACAACATGTTATAATGGTACACAAAACAATGACTTAATACTTTCATTAGCATGCCTTTGTTTTTAATATGTGCCGATTTATTGTTTGTATGGTTAACTTTAATTACTTTTTTAATGAAATGTGCTAGGTTAAGGGATACTCAGTTATATTGCTTAGTGTTTTCCTTTGTCTTCTTACAAGTATCACATCTACATAGGTACAAACACCAAAATACTTAATAACTGTAAGATATATGTTCGTAAAAGTAAACATATTAACCTGTTGCTAATCTATACTGTAGTTGATGTATTCATTTTTTTTCTTTACATCACTGTACAGTTGTTGTTTTTTTAAACATTGTATCAATATTTAAATACTGTATAGGATATTATAATCTGTGTTATAGAAATAATGCTCGCGCTATTAACAGTAAAGCTGATACACCATACTACGCCGCATTTTTACATTTAACCACATTTCGCTTTCGTTCTACATGTATGTTTCGATGTAAGTAAAATGCCAAATACCATTATTTTAGTAAATCAATGGCCCTTCACCATCTTCCTGTGGAAAACTCTTTAGAGTTAGAAGATTAGGCTCTACAATACGTGTGGTAGGGGTAATTATGAGCCAATTTTATATAGCAAACAAACAAACAAAGACTATTGTTCATTTTTAAAAAGATCTATAATAAACTGTTGATGTTATAATTTCAGATCATTCTCTTCCTGCCAACGTTATTGCACTGTGCCGTATTATTTTAACACTAAATGAATTCTGTTCAAATTGCCTCCCTTAACTGCCGCGGCCTCTACTGTAATTAGAAAAGAATAGACGATTTAAATTTCCTTTCCTTAAAGAAAAATATTATCATATTAACTGTTTACAAGACACCCACTGGCCAAAGGATTTGGAAAAAGCAGTCTACTCTGAATGGGACGTACAGGTGTGTGTTAGCTATGGAAATTCAAATGCAAGAGGCTGTGCAATTTTAATAAAGAAAAATAATGACGTTAAAGTTAATCAAGTAAAAATTGATGATAACGGTAATCTGCTAGCTATAAATATTTCCATTGGTGAAAAACATTACATTAATTACTGTTTATTGTCCAAATACAGATTGTCCACAATTGTATAATGATATGTTAAATATAATTGATGAATTTATAAATGATGAATATATATAATGTGGCGATTTTAATTTGGTAGTGGATAGCAGTTTGGATTATTGTAATTATAAATCCCTTAAAAACAATATAAAATCAATTACAAACAGGAACCTGATAGATACTTTCAGAAAAATGCATGAAAATACGATACGCTTTACATGGCGACGCACAAATCCTTTACAACAAGCAAGACTAGACTTTTTTCTAATAACTCCAGGTTTGCTCAACTCTTTAAAAGCATCAAACTTATATATAACATTTAATTATTAAAAAAAAGGAACACGAAAGTCTACAAGTTACGTTACAAATAAATGATTTTGCGAATGTTTTTGTGAACTGTGAATGCACTGACATGCAGTGGAAATATAGGATACTTGTAATAATTTGAACAGTGGCTTGCCATTTAATTATAAAAGTATATTATGTTCGGTTGCAACCTACAGAATTCATATTTAACCAGATAAGCAATTGAAAAGGATAGGCATAAAAATGTTACACAGTCTTTATCCATCATTAATGGTCTTTATTATCTAATTAGGTCATACGCATTTACAAACGTAGTTTCTAAACCCATCTTATTGCTAGACGTGAATAATTCCACGGTTATTTGTTGTGACATATACACGAGATCATGTGTTAAATTGAAACAGTTGACGAATTAGCAGTAGCAGCATCCGAGCAAACATGACTGGGTGGGTCACATATGGACTATATGTGTCGTGTTCTGAGACAACTGGGCATAATGCTTGTGCGTAAAGTGTCGTCCCAGATTAGCCTGTGCAGTCCGCACAGGCTAATCAGGGACGACAATTTCCGCTGTTATGGATTTTTTCGTTTAAATGATGTCTCTTCTGAGCGAAAATCCAGTTTAGACGGGAAGTGTCGTCCCGGATTAGCCTGTGCGAACTGCACAGGCTAATCTGGGACGACACTTTACGCACATGCATTATACCCAGTTTTCTCAGAACACGACACATATCTTGGCTTGCCCATATTGGCTAGCCCATAAGGGTCCTATATGGGCTATACTATATTAGGACCACCACAAAAAGTTCAACAATGAATAACAAAATAATCGATTTAATTAGGTATATGCCAATATTGATTCAAACAGCATCTTGATTACCTGAAAATTACAACTCTATGCATAATGATATTATTTTCAACCCGCATGGGTCCGGGTCCCGTACGGGACCAATATGTTGACGACAACGACACATTAACAGGTTCGTAAATTAAAGAAGTATATGTTAGAAGTTAACAGTTTTATATACATTTTAAAAGTGTATATAACCATAAAAACATATATATGATATCAATGTCAATATTGAAAGTAAACAATTAAACTATCAAATAGAGGTCATGTATTCATGTAACGCCAAATTCAGATGTAACTTGAATCGAATAGCAACGGTACTTGTTGACTTTGTTTCACCCAAGTACTCTTTTTTTTCAATATCTCCTCCTACACTATTAGCACTAGAACCTTGAACCTTAAATACATGGTAGCTATGAGCATATGTGCGACATTGCACTATTTGGAATTTTGATCTGACCCCTGGGTCAAAAGTTATGGGGCTTGGGATGGGGCCGGGTCAGAGATTTTCACTCATTTTTTTAGGTTATTTTACATTAACTTCTTCACTTCTACACAGATTTACTTCAAATTGATACTGAACATCTCAAATGACAATACGGTCAATCTCAACTAAGCATGGCCCTGTTACCAACCCTAGGGCACCCCGCCCACATAGACCACGCCCACCCAACATTTTGTTTTAACATAACTTTTTCATTTATTCACCAATTGACTTCAAATTAATACTGAACATCTCTTATGACAACACGGTCTATCTCGACCGTTCATGTCCACATTATCCACCCCGGGGCCACACCAACATAGGCCTTGCCCACCCAAAATTGACTTTTAATATAACATCTATGCGGCGTGGGGATACGCGTCTGCATCTGCCGCGCCATTTCTAGTATTAAATATGAGCTTGTTTTAGTATTTTGATGACACGAGACTGGGAAGGAGAAGAAAATCTTATAATGGAAGACATTCCCAACAGTGTGTGATGGTAGCATAAAAAGTGGCAAAAAAATGACCAAATAAATGGTTGAAGATAACTTATTTTTTAAATGTGTTATTTCCATATTTAGATTTGAATTACCTGGTCATTATTTTTCAAACGAATCTCTCGAGAAATGTTCATTATTAGAAATAGGTAAATGCCAAGTAAGTTGCAACGCATTGCTTATAAAGAAAATTACAATAATTATTATAACCATGATTTAAATATTAATTATTCAAACAATCCTTGTTTTGTTTCCAAAAGGAGTTAGGTTTCTGTCTGTTCTAATACTTCATATTTTTGATTGATTCATAATGTATTGACCTTATTCCATTAAAACAAGAATACTTACACGCTTAACGAATAATTAATTGATCGATTATTTGTAATAAACTTAATGTGATCATAGCATGAATCGATATATATTTGTGTGATGGAGTTGAGAACTGTATTTCATTAAACAGTGTTCCGGTTCGAAATTTCTTGCTCAGATTTGTTAAAGAGTTTTCTACAAAGCTAGTGTTGTTCTTTTTTTCTGCATGAAGAGCTGCGATTATCATGCGATAAGTGTTACTAAAAATGCTCGTGTTAACCACTCCGTTGGCAATGAACACATACTGACAAACACATGCCGGCGTGGGTCAGGTGTGACCACTTTCTCGATAGGGTGTGAATGGTCAAAATCGTTTCAAAACCTATTGGTAATATTGTTCATTAAACAACAACACAGACTTGTTCGTTTCTGAACGCAAAACATCATTATTTCGTTGCCATGTTCACGTTTTGGTAAATTAAAAAAAAAGAGACAAAAAAATCAGATCTGCTAATTTTCGTTGTAAATGTGGTTATGATATTTGCGAGGAAATAGTAATACTGAACATTTACCATGCTCTAAAATATCCATTATATGCATTTTTTGACGATTTTAAAACCTGAAAAGTTATAAAGCGTTACAAACGCGAAATGATTGAATATTTTGGAGAATTATGTTGTTATCGATATATTTTGTGACATTATGAGGACTGCTAGACTTTTACTCCAAGGGTCAGTGGTTCGAGTCCCGGTTTGTAAAACTTTTTTTTTTTCGTTCTTTAATTTTTCTTCTTGTTTTTAATACTGCAGTTTTTTAGTCCGAAGTTTACATTTATTTATTTAAAGCATTCAATGACAAACTTTAAAACATGCTAAAATATGTGAACAAGTCCCTTTAATAAAAATTTAACCTGATCGAATAGAGCAAAATTCATCTGAGTTATAAGGTTATTGTACGGAAAAAGAAAATGCAATACAAATACAAAAATCGCGCGAGTTATGCGATCTTCTAAACACAAACACAGTTCTGGAATCACTTTCGAGCAAAAAGTAATAATGGATCTAGCACTATACTACCAGTCGAGTTCCGAAATTATTTTCAAATGTATTAGATGATGTTTAGGCTCCACGTTTAAATGAAGTCAAAAGTTTAAACGATGTCACTATTTTTAACGTAAATAACCCAACTTTCATATCCTTTACTGTTTTTATCATGTGCAACAGTATGTCCAAAAAATAATTTTCTGATTACATAAATTTGTATTCAGAAAAAAATGTTTTTAAAACATCATATAAAAAATCGCTAGATTCATACGAGAAAGGACAAACTTGATAAACTATTTAAAAAGACTTACCGCCGCGCCTTGTCACGCCTTCGGTTATCAGCGCATGATTGAAGGATATAAACGGTTTAACCCATTTATGCCTAGTGGACTCTCCCATCCTGCTAAAGTGGATCAATTGATTTCCAAAATTAGGGATGTCTGGTATATTTATTGCTTTATTTAGAATATTTCTTACAGAAATTCCTTTAAGCTAACAGCGCAGACCCTGATGAGACGCCGCATCATGCGGCGTCTCATCTGGGTCTATGCTGTTTGCCAAGGCCTTTTTTCTAGACGCTAGGCATAAATAGGTTAAACGGTTCTGATAGTAGAAAGAGGGAGAAGAGGACCTGCTTACTGTGCAACCGCCACGATATATAGAATGAATTCAACTTCATCATAATGTGTCAATTGCCATACAGAATTACGTAATCGCCTTTTGAAAAATGTACACGTGTACACGTTTATTGAACAAAACATCCAGAAGGCAAAAATCCCAAGTTGACAAAGTTAGCGTACAATGTTAACAAAGTAAAAAGTAATGTTTATAAAAAGTACAAATACTTTAAAATGCAACAATACATACATATACTAATAAATATTAGTTAACTGTTTTAAACCCAATCGATAGTATATCTATAATTTAACAATTACGTCAAATTGGGACAAAGCTAATGAAGTACAACTATATATACAAAATATTGTATTTTACATATATTATGTCTAAATATGAACAATTGCCATGATAATAATACTGTCTAGTTAACCAAAGTAACACAATTCATTCTAGGTACATGCTTATGAAACGTTTATACATAACAGTATGTACATGTTTATTGGTTGTAAAAAAATACTTGATAGTATAAGAAATATACATGATTGATTTTGCAAATTTAGCTATCTTCCAGTTAGCTGTATAACAAAATACATATCAATTATAGCTCACACGTGTCACAATTATAACATAATCATTAGCTCTTTCCTGCCACCTTTACGAAACGAAAAGAAAACAGATTTGAAAAGATATTAGTCTGAGTATATTCAAATTCGTTCAGCTTATTTAAATAAAAAAAAACGTATGAATTTTAAGTATATCGACTTCTCAAATAAGAATACAACAAACGTAATTAATAAGAAACAAGAACAGGACATATTTGGCGGATGCTAACCTTAAGCGTCCATTTACAAATATGGTTGATAAAAATAATTTCTGATATTGAATGCCACTGATTTGGTCAAATTATATGTATTGTATACTCCATTTTGTTGATGTTATTTGTGTCTTTTTATAGGAATGCTTAATGTTAGTGGTAATACTAATTAATTTAATAGCCTCGTTGTTTCAGTAATACTTAGACTCCAAATATTAAACTCACATCGAATTTGTTAAAAAAACTCCCCGTAAGCGAACTTAATCTGTGAATCACTATCCCTTAACATGTTGTTTAATTTAAATATGAGCTTCCTTCATATGCCTATGTACTGATTGTATTCGCCAGTAAAATTGTCTTCCTGCATGTCTGTATGTTTATCATATTCGTAATATCGCGACAGATTCTGTGCATTGCGTTTCGACTGTATATTATATTGTCAAATTTCCTGCGCTATATTCATCATAAATTGCACTTTACGTTTCTGCTGTCGTAGACTGTTTTACTCAACGAAATGTCAAAATACCAAAGTATTTTATCGCACAACATCTTATGTACGTAAACAGACACGTCTGCAATCATATAGTGACAAAGTCTTTTGATGGCATTATCTGAACTAGAGTAATGAATTTGCGACAAGTTACTAGTATTATGATTAAATATGTTAATGCATTGCTTAAGTGCAATTATTGAGGATCTGTTTCCTTTGGTCAGCGTTAAGAAGACTTTAAATTGCAAAATCATACTTGATAAACTACCGCATGGTATGCACACTCTAATCCAGCAGTTGCATAAGTGTACATGTAGGTAAATAAAGTAAACTGTAACATTTCAATTAACGTTTTATAAGAGTAATCAGCGCTGTACGTATTGCCTTTATTGGATCCCATATTGAAGACTTTGAAAAACAAAACCCAACACTTCAACTCCTATATAATATATTCCCAAAAATACCGTGTTGTGCGAAACGAAAATGTAATTATTAGATTGCTGATTTACATTGTTTTACTAATTAAGCCCACGAATGAATGCAAATTTAGGGTTGTCCCAATAAATTATTAACCGATTAGTGCCATAATCCATTATCCCTCACGATAAATAAAGTTGCTCACCAATGCAACTCATTTGATCTTCTCTCCATCCTATGATTAATTTCATTGAAACTTCCAACAGCACGCTATATTGCAGCATACATGTATCCGTATCAAGATGCTACCTACATATATCAAACGAGTTCCTTTTGTTCAAGCGTTCCTCTTGTGAGCCTTTCCTGAAAGTAAACAGTATATATTGTACAAAATGTGGAAGGAACTTCTGATTTAAATGTGATTATAATTATAAAGATCCTGATAAGGGCGACTGCAATTGGGCTGCACATGCGGAAAAAAGGCAGCGACCCCCTAAACAGACATTGACACATATGTTTCTGTTGTGTTTTTGTGTTTTCCTGAAACAAGGATGTGATATGGTTCAATTTTATGGAACCTGACCAGTATAACCCTTATTTACATATATTTTGTTTATGACAAGCGTTAAGTAACAGCTTGGCCAGTATACACGCTATTGCACAGCATTTCTCTAATACTATTTGAATGGTGAACTACACATTACCTGTCATATATCAACGTGTACTACACATGTTACGAACATAAGATGGCATACAATAATAATTCAAACAAAGAAATCCCTAAACAATGCAAAAAAAAAATGCATATGTTCAATATTTTATCATATGCTATACGAGGTTTCTTGTATTATACAACCGTAGCGAATATTATTATTTTTAACCAGTTAAAAATAAAGTGTTTGCTTTTTCAAAAAGCAACTTTTTATGTGACTTAAAAAACGAATTTATGTTATTATGGTGTAATTACGTATTGAATGCAGACTTATGTTACGTCAATTATAGCTCTCAGGATAATTATAAGAATCAGTTTGTTTATGTAGACGTTTTGTTGCAAGTAAAAATGACGTTATTAAACAAAAGCTCGTAATCTCGTTGCTACTTAAAACGACCATTTAGAAAATGTGTTAGAATGCTCGCAAAAGACTTGCTTACTCACAAAAATGTCCCCTTGATAACTTCGTGTTTGACTGACCAAAAAGAATTTCTGTTATTATAGTACAATTACGTATTTAATGTAGACTTGCGTTAAGTTAATAACACATGTCTGGATAATTATTATGATCATTTTGTTTAATTAGATGGACTTGTCCTTAAAAAGGACGCAATAACACAAAACCTCGCACATTCGTTGCTATTTAAAACCATTTGTTATTGCACTCGTTCAGGAAATTCGTAAGAATGCTCGCTAAATACCTACCAAAGGCTCGCCTACTAACACAATCCCTGAACCCGTTCAATACATGTATGTAGTATCTCATTACAAATACAATTACACCGGTATAAAGCGTGGAAGTCTGAATTAAATTCATTATCCGATAGAGAGCAAATCACGTGAGAAATTTTGGTTAGCAAATTTATTTTTCGTGAGGGATTGTGGGAGTAATCGGTCAAAAATTAATGTCGACAACACTAAATGGGCATTCAAATCGTAGGCTTCATTAAGGGGAACGATGTCAGTAAGCAATATAATAATTATATGGTCGTTTCGCACAACATGGTGGTGGTGGGAAATATATTATAAAGTAGTTGCCATGTTTTTTTTTTTGTTTTTTTTTTGCAATCAATATCTTCACAAGGATCTTATATAGAAAACATTCACTGAGCTAATTACAAATGTAAATCGTTGCTTGATATTCTACAGTTTCTGTTCTTTTATGTATGTGTGAGGTTTAACACTTACGTTTTTGCCATGGACGGAAAACATTTGCCCTTCGTTTGCAAGAATGATTTTTGAAATTTAAACGTTAAAGGCCTCATCGTGTTTTGCAAGGAAAGGACAAACGTTTAAGCGAGCCGATAAAAAAAGTCATTTACATAGCCACAAAAGTAAAAGTTAAGTTAGTTACTTCTTAAATTTCTTCATGAAATAAACAAACTAGCTATACAGTTCCATGTTTATATTAAGAAAACTAAAAGAAAAGGTCGCGACACAAAGTACTTATTTACGGTTTTATTAAATGGCAAATGTTTTTATATATTCAAGGACACATAACTATGCGATGGAAATATCGAAATACAAGAAAATACCGTCTTGCACATTTTTTTGTATAAACAACATATGAGTAGAGTTCCAAATTGTTAGGCAGAAAACTGAGGTATGAGTGCACATGTACAATGAGATTAATTAAAAAAAGACATTTCCTGAGTTAAAGGATGCATAACTCTGCACACAAACGTTATACACGAAACTCACGTCTTGCACGTTTACATAGCATAACGAATATATAGATAAAAGTTCATGCTGATACACAGAAAACTAAGAGACGAATTCAAGACACACACTTCACATGTACAATTATATAGAGGATATTTGTTCATGACAGTGTAAGATCGTTTGTTATTTCACGAGTAATCGTACAAAATAATTTTTTTCTATGATCTTACACTGACATGAACAAAGTTTCTCCTTCTTTTATGCCCCTTTTTCGATAAAATGATTAACAGATTTTTCCCTTTCACTGAAAAGTTACCCTTTCTCCCGTGGCGTACCTCAATACATTAAAATGTTGTTGACGAAATGACGTTATTATTCCAGCGAAATTCTTCAGTTAAACTCTTTTACAATGTAAATAAACGGTAAAAGAGCATAAAGTAAAACGAAAATTTGTTGGATTCGGTGGAATATCGATTTTAAAATTTCTCGTGATCATAGAAAAAATATAAACAAGGAAAGTTAATCTTGATATGATAATCTAAAAATAGAAAAAGTAGCTCCGAAAATTTGTTATTTTCACCGGTGAAAAAAACAATTTGTTTATTTTCACTGCTGTTATTACACTGCAGAAATGTCATATTTTATCATTAGGTATAATAGAAATAAGTATTTTGTTTTTGCCCTAAGTTCAAGGGCTCGTTAATCTGCAAAGAATGTCGCGATATGCACAAAAACGACGTCTTTCACGCGTATTTATAAATAATTATACTGACATACCAACTATCTACTATATATAAGAGCAATACAACTAAACATGTTTTTCTTTTTAATGAATACAGTAACAACTTTTTACACAACACTAATGAATTGGAATCTATAAATTGTATTAGCGTTATATAATAAAACGTATATTTCCAGCACGTTATATACTTCTTTATAAATTAACGTTTTTTTTTTTTTTTTTTTTTTTTTTTTTTTAAACCCTTAATNTTTGTTATATTGCCCTTATTGTATATTTTGTATACTTTGGTGAAATAAACGATTTGTTCTGTTCTGTTCTGTTCAACTAAATGTGCATTTTCTGATACGCTAATGTTAAGTAAAATGCTTTACAGTTTTTTTTAAAAACAATGACTTCTAACTATTTTGACTTAATATTGATTCCGTTATTTGGATGTATTACTGTTGATTATATGAATTGAGATTGAGAAACATTTCCATAACAGAACCATTTCATGGATCTCATAAAAAGATAAGTATTTTGCATATAATTCAAATTTATCCCCATACTTATGAAATTACTCGTGATTGATGATTCTATGTGAGATCAGTTATCTCTAACCTTAAATTACCCGGCTGGTGATATGGTATTCAATTCAATTTCGCTAATGGACGAATGTGTCAAGAAAGAAGTGTTTATTTCTCAATGTTCGATTCGAATCTACCAGATGAGTTTGCCTTATCATGCAGATTGCATTTAAATACGTGATTGCATGGGTTTTGTAAACAATACAATCATATGGTCTCATGAAGTGGAAACTCTGGATATTTATAATAAGGCGATAACTAGTTTAACCTCAACATTATAAATATATACATTTGACGACCCGTTGTTTTTGCTGGTAAAGCTGACATGTCAATTTATATTTATTTATATCGTTCTCGGTAACAATTATTGAACAACATATCACCAGCAAAAAAACTAATAAGTTACACCGTTGCAAACAGACTATACTATAAATCACCAGTTACTGTTATTTGATCTAACTTTATTTATAATAACATCTTGCGTAGTCTAACATATTATAGAAGAAGACTTTCTTGTCATTAGATGCTAAAAATCTGCAAAAAGAAGTTCCGAAATAGTTTTGCATTATTAAATAATTCCGCGAATATCTGTAACATTTATATATACGAGCAAATATGTTTAATTGGAACTATTTTTCCCAGCGGCAGTAGCAGTGTCGCCTTGTAGAATTTAGACAAAATGGTCATTCAAACTTACAAATAAACTGAACGCAAAAACTGTAAGCTTATTTTGGTACCTTTTTGGCTTTTGGAGCTCCTTAACAACGGTGAAAATCAACCGTTTTCGGTTATAAGTTTGATTCATGTACGCGTGTTTGTTGCGTATATGTGTGTTTTTAGAACTTTTGTTCTTTAAACACTGGTTGTTCCTTGCCATAAATACAGGACCATATACTTAAAAAGGGTTTAACTAACGTTTGAGCAGTTGAAAGTTTTCTTTGGTTATATGTTTTACAATATAAGTGTGTCTCACCTGTTCATTAGTTGTGTGTGTTGGTACACCCATTAACACGCGAATGATAACGTGTATATGCAATGACACAATAATATTTAATACCAGTAAATTATCAAACTGTTGTGACATTACAGCGATTTGGACGTTTCATAAACAGACAATGACCATTTCCCAATTGCTCGCATCATGGCATATGTTTTAGCCGTTCATTTTCATTTTTTGAAAAATCGACTTTTATGTTGCATATTATGTCAACAAAGTAAATGACTTCAAACAACCGCATTGATTACTTTGGATAAGAACATATAGTGTTAGAAAAATATGCGGTTAATTGCGAAAATAACATTGGTAAATCGATCTGTAGAAATATAATAATAAGTTGATACGTCATCGGTTCTGATCCCATTAATCGATACGTATGCATACATATGTTATACGAATACAATTAAGTGATGTCGAAATACTACGAAACATCCATTTTGTCAATTGCATCTATACAAAATATAAGGCACTACAAACGTAAAGAAAAACGTTTACTTGAACGATCATTTTGCAATAATCTGCTGAATACACGTTCAAGATTGAACAGGTCGAACTGAGCCAATAGAAAAGCTAATACATGAGCCGTCACAACAAATATTATTAGCATTACTCAGAACGGCAAAGGCGTTGTTTTCACATGTCAGCGTTCTAATTTGCTAATTCAATAAGGCTTAATATCAAGACAGACATCCATACGTTTCATTGCCGGATGAGTCGCTCGCACCATTGACATAGCAACACATCGGAAACTATATTTACATACGTTACACAAATAAGCAAGAACGCTTACCCAATTGATTGCGCAATATACATGGTAATTAAATTATTTTTGTTTTTGTTTTACAGTTTCGATAATTTACGATACCTGAAACAGTTAGTTTAAGTAGTAATATTACTTAACAAGCGGCAGAAATAGCAGCAAAACATTATTGCCAAGTATTTATTTCGGACAATACCATAGTACTCAACATTAAACAACAATAAAAGATACTGCTAAAACATTTTAATTAATTCAATGTTTGATTCAAACCAAAGTCAAATAATGGAAACTTGTCTACGCCAAGAGTCTTTAAATCACTGAGTACGAATTCCCTGTG
This sequence comes from Dreissena rostriformis, assembly GCA_007657795.1. NCBI lineage: Eukaryota > Metazoa > Mollusca > Bivalvia > Myida > Dreissenidae > Dreissena > Dreissena rostriformis. The sequence goes on from VMBQ01008097.1 coordinate 26,117, forward strand.
TATTCTGGCTACTTGTCATCAACATGATTTAACTATTTTGATAGAGAACTTAAAGCATGTATAATTCTTACATATTAACCGAGATAACGAATTCCTTCTTTTGGCTGTTTTTTCTTTTGGCTGTTTCTTCTTTTGGCTCTTTCGAAGCCTATTTGTTCAGTTTGAACAAATTTCTGTGTGTGTGCACTTTTCATTTTGAATTGTTTCACCATTCCCTTGCTTGGTAACGTAAACATCAGCCTTAAATAAAGTATCAAATGAAATGTAACCAATTGAGACTTTTTTATTGTCAGTCGTATTTATAACTATATATATATGCCAAAAGTATAAGAGCAATAATACCATGTGTATGAATGTTTGTCTCTAACAGTAAATTGCCCAGTTTGTGAAATGGTATTCAATTAAATTTAGTAAATGGAAGCATGTTACAAGAACGATGGGTGCATTTTTCAATACTTGATCCTAATCTATCCTATGGTTTAGTGTTATCATTCATATTGCATTAAAATAAAAGATTGCAAGGGTTTTTAAACTATACATATATGTACTCGCATGTAGTGGAAAATATAGATATTTATAATAAGTCGATACATATTTTAACCCCTAAATTCTAAAGGTCTACATTTGCTGGTAAAGGTAAAATGTAAATGTATGTATATTAATATCGTTCTATGTTGCAAACTATTGCGATAAAAAATACACCCGCAAGAAAAAAAACCTTTATAATTAGTCACTGTCGTTGTGTTTCAATTTATTTATAATTATAATTAGTCCGTGCTTGTTTTCAAACTATAGAACAAACCTGAAACAGCAAACACCGTGACTCTAAATGTTATACATGTGAACAAACATGTAGTTACACATGTGTAAATAATCCATACATCAGTTACCGCATGTCTTTATGTCTAGAGAAAAAGACTTCCGTCAAATTATATGCCAACACTCTACAGCAGTTCCAAAACAATTGCATTGTCTGACGTAAATAATTCCGAGGTTAAATGTTGTGACATATATTCAAGCCAATGTGTTTATTTGGAACTATTGTCGGCCTGTTTGTGCAATTAAGGATTTACTTTGTTATATTTTTAGGGAATGTTTCAGAAAATGTCATTGGTTTCCTGAATTAGTACAGTCGTTTACAAACGAATTAAATATATGCAAGTATACACTAATAAGTAATACGATTAAATGAAAGAATCAACCTGTTGTTACATCGAAGCGATGTTGGACATTTTGTAAACAGACAATGACCATTCCCACATCGCTCGCATTTTATCGTATGTTTTAACCGTACATTTCCAATAAGTGAGAAATAGACTTAAATATTATGTAAACAAAGTAAATGAATTCCAAACAACCGCATCGACGCCAATAAAAATGAACATATAGTATTACAAAAATACACAGTTTCCTTCGCAAAATCATACGAAAATCGTTCTGTAGAAATACATTATGTATTTGATCTTTGACCGGTTCACATTACCCCATTCGTATACATGTAGAAATAATACGAATACAAATAAGTGTTATCAGAATACTACGAAACATAAATTGTTTCACTCGCATCCACACAACATATAAAGCATTGCACACGAAAAATAAAACTTACTTGTACGATAATTTCGCAATTTATCTTCTTTACACACGTTCAAGATTGAACAGTTCAAACTAAGACAATAGAAAACCTTACTAATAAGTTAGCTGTCACAACAAATATTATAAGTATTACTCAGAACAACAAGGCGTTGTTCTCACATTTAAACTTATATTTCAATACACGCCATGAGGCTTATTATCAAGAACGAAAGACATCCAAAGGTTCAATTGACGGATACGTCGCTCGGAAAATTGACACCACAACGCATTGGACACTTAATTGACAAAACTTGCACAAATAACAGTACGCTTATCCAAGTACATTTTCAATATACATGGTAATTCTATTATTATGGTTTGTTAAAGAGTGTCGATAACTGAAACAATGTTTTTTCAATAGTAAAGCTACATAACACGGTACAGAAAGCGCAGTAGAACAGTATCGCAAAATATTTACATCGATCAACATCCTAGCAATTAACAATACAAATAAAAGATAGTAATAATACATTTCAATTACTAAAACCACCGAATACGAATTCACTGTGTGTACTGGTTACGTTGTCATCAACATGATTAAACTATTTTGGTAGAGAACGTGATACATGCACAATTCATGTATTTTTCACTAAACAATGACGAGTCCTTTATTGAATATTCTGTCAAAACAAATGCTGAGAGAATAACTCAAGACACCAGGACATTGTTATTACATTTCGAGTCATTTTGTTTTTAATTTAATACACGTCCTTAGGCTCATTAAAATGGCAGTCAGTGAGACTTATATTGTAAAATCACTGTCTCTTTCGATTTTAATTGTAACACCTTCGGCAGACAAAAATGTCTGTAACAATGACGTTTCGTTATGAAAACGTTTTGCCTTTCAAATTAATTTCGTGAAATTAAATGTTAATGCACTTTTTGATCAAATATACGCTGCGTCAGAAAGGAATGTGTAGACGCCAATTTTTTTTAACGCAATATTATTTTGTAAATAAATTCGTTATAAACATGAAAATAGAAAAACATTATCGAACATAATTCAGCGTTAATAAAACAATAGTACAATAAGAAAAATACAGCTGTACGCACATATATCCATGATGATTATTTTTGCATTATCGGTTAATGTACAAATACTTCGCTGATGGCTCCTACATTGTTACGACGTGATATTGTTCATACCATATGTCGCATTCACCAGTAAATGTTGTTCTTTCTAGATCCAATTAGACGGATGACTTGCATGTTAGAATCTGAGCAGTTCTGAAACCTAACCAATCAGGCCCCATGGGAAATGCAACGTGTATTTGTTGTGACATAAATACAAAATGTGTTAAATTGGAACTATTGTCTTCATTGCATAATAAGTAGATACCTATGTTCGCCTTGGCTGTAGGAAAGTACGATCTTTCATCTGCTTAGTCAATGTGTGCAAAGCGGGGAATCGTTAATGTTTAGGCCAACATGGATACAATTCATTATTATCCAACAAGTCTTACCAATATTTACTCTTATCAATTACAGTGTTTACTTATTACGATTTTTGTTTCAAAGTGTTAAAAAGAAATGACAATTATTAGAGATCAGAAAGAATTCAGCCATTTCTACGCCATAGCTAATTGAGTGTTCTCATTACCCAAATCAATAATGGTAGTATGAGAACTAAACAAACGTTGTGCCTTCTGGTATTATATTTATATTTCTGTTAAGCCCTTAAACAATGTTCTGGTAGTTTGAAGACTTTTCATGTAAATATTTGAGAAAGCTAGTGTGTTTCTCCAAACGCAGTGTCATCCGTAGAATGGATGCCAAGTGCACTTTGTGATAACTACGATGCAAGTGGAGTTAAGGAATTGCTCGTTCTTGCCGATATAAGGTACAGTTGTAATACTATGGGGAGCTAACTGCATACATGTGCTGAACACTACTGTATATATACAGATGCTGATTTACTAGTCTGCGCTTAGCTCTTGGTTTGGAGCGGGGTTTTAATTTGTCCTCTTTCACCAAAATAACACATTAGGTTAAGTAGTCTTATTTTCGTTATCAAGCTTAAATTAAAATGTGCTGAGTGAATTAGATTTTCGTATTTCTAAAGGAAGGTCGTTCCATTCCATAATTGTTAAAGGTACAGTTAAATTTGAATATTTAGCTGTTGAGGTTGTTATATTTCTAAATTGTGCACCATTTGTGATAACTGTATGCATTGACGTAAGTGTATTTGTATTATACTACCAGTTTCTGATATGATGTTGAATTCAATTTCGCTAGTGGAAGGATGCAACAAGAAGAATGTTTGTGTTTTTCAAAGCTCGATACGAATTTTACAGACGAGTTAGTGTTATAATTCATATTGCATAAACATAAATGATTGCACGGGTTTTGTAAACTATAAAACCTCGTACTCGTATAGAGTGGAAAATGTGGATATTAATAATTAGCCGATAACTATTTAAATCTCTTGATTATAAAGGTCTACATTGGACGATCATGTGTTTGCTAGTCAAGCTGAAATTTAATTTTCCATATATTTATATCGTTCTCGGTTATAAAGTTTTGAACAAAAATAAACCAGCAAGAAAACTGAATAAGAAATAATTAGTCACACATTTGCAAACGTACTCGTTATCAACAGTTACTGACTGTGTGTTTCAATTTATTTATAATTATATCGTGCTCGGTTGAAAACAAAAGAAAAAAACTGCAACAGCAAAAACCGTGACCCTAAATGTGATACAAACAGATAGTAATTACACCTGTGCAACTAAAGAGCTCATCCATCAGTTAGCACAAGTCTTTTTGTCTAGAGAATACGACCTCAATCAGCAAAAGAAGTTACGTAAACAATTACATTACATGACGTGAATATTTCAACGGGTATCTGTAGTGACATATATATGAGCAAATGTGTTTAATTGAAACTAATGTCTCCTATGCAATAACAGCGTTAACGATGGTGACCAAACGGTAATTTATACTTACAAATACACATTACTCAGATACTGTAAGCTTCTGTCGGTACCTTAGTGGCTTTTGGAGCTCCTTGAAATGAAATAAATACAAAAATAACATTTTCCTTAGTGTTTACAATATTGGAGAAAAAACATCCTAAAGTGCAAACCACAGATAATTGCAATGCATTATAGAAAAAAGCACCGATAACAAACTTTGGGTGTTTATGCAAGAACCGACTGAACAACGGAAATGCAGGGACCACAAACAATTGCTAACCTCGACCCTGCAGAAGAACAGAACAGATGACTGCTGTATAGAAGACCAACCGGTATATCCCTGCCTCCAGACTCCGAGTGTAGTGGCTATTGATAATAAGAAAAAGATATGTTAACCTGTAATAACCCCACTGCATTGAAAGGTTGCTGGTATTGATACGCGTTTATACTTTAATGGGACTGTGTAACCGTTTGGTAAATTAATATTTAAAGATTCATAAAAGAATGTAGAGATTATATTTAAAGAAGCACAATCCCCCTACCGACTAGGAACACTGTTGAAAATGTCGGTTTATTAATGAAAGTTTATCAATCTTAATGGGTAAGGCAATAAAGCGTGTTTAACGCTGCCCATCTATACATAAGATTAAACGTGTATTACGTAAAAAGCAGTATAAATGCGCTGATACATTCTAGTCCTGAGTGTTGAAATATAAGCACGAACGATGTTGCTTCCAAAGATCCCGACCTCGAATCCTGCGAAACGCTATGTTTTTTTATTATACTTTTTCTTGCTATTATACTTGCTGAATACCATTTCTTATATATAATATTTGTAAGTAAATAGATTTAATGCCAAAAAAAGCGAAACTCTATTAACATGTCTCTTTAATTATTAAAATACGATTCCTTTAAAAGCTACATATTTTATAAAATACACCTTTTAATTCGAAATAAGTGCAGGTAATGCGCACTTGACATAATAGTTGAAGGTAGAAAAATAAAGGGAATTGGAAAAATACAGACCAGTGGATACATAAAGCTTAACCGTACCTCAAATTACCAAAATAATGTTAGCATACTCGAGTGTATCAATTGCTGTAGGCATTATACTTGTAATCACAGTTCGATGTTAAATTTCTTGTTAATTTCTCATTTATGGGCTCTCCAACAATATAGTTACTCAGTGTTCACAATCATGGTACACATCAAATGGCCTCCAATAAGCTCACTTCTGACAAGTAATTATGTTTGTATTCAAATACGGCCATTATTACCAATCATATATGTTGGGAATCGGTTATACGCAACGATTGAAACGATGTGATTTGATTCCCACAATCCCGCATCTGTCTGTCTGTCTGTCTGTCTGTCTGTTTGTCTATCTGTCTGTCTGTCTGTCTGTCTGTCTTTTTTCTGTCTGTTTGTCAGTATGTCTGTCTGTGTGCCTGTGTGTCTGTCTGTCTGTCTGTCTGTCTGTCTGTCTGTCTGTCTGTCTACGTTAATTCTACTGAACTTGCCTGTCTTCGTAGACAGTTTGACTCATTGAAATTTCAATATATAACATCAAAATATTATATCGAGAAACGGCTTATTTATATTATCATGTAATAGTGCTGTCATGTATTGACAAAGTCTTACGATGGCACTATCTGAAACAGAGTGTAAAATTGCAGTAAATGTTTTGCCAAACTGTTATCAGCTCCGTACATATTGCCTATATTGGATCCCATTAAAAAAACTATTCATATTCTTTGTAATACATTCCAAAAACTACCGCGTTGTGCAGAACGACATTTTAATAATAAGATTGCTTATTCAGGCAGCCCCTCCTAAGTAAGCCAAAGAATGATTACAAATGTAAGGTGGTCCTAATTAATTATTAACCGATTAATTCCATAATCGAACATCCCTCACGAAACAAAACATTGCTCATAAATTCAACGCTCTTGATCTTCGCTCAATCCTTTGATTAATTTCATTAAAGGTACCATTGTCACGCTTTAATGCAGCATACATGTATTTGTAACGAGATACTAGATACATACAATTATCGAGTTGTTTCTCTTGCGTTTTCTCTGGCGAGTATTTCCTGAAAGAATGCAGTAAATATTGTATGACATTATAAGGACATTAGTCTGTGATATTTTGTAATCACGCACTTTTAAATGAAACTTCTTGTGTTAAACAGATAATAATTTTTTATTCTGATATGGGCGTCTGCAAATGGCCGGCGCGGTAGATGTTTGTGGCAACCGTCGTCCCAAGATTTCGTCAAGTAATCAACTAAGTTACTTGAATAAATCTTCCACCGTTTATATGAAATGAGAAAATCGCGCCTCGGCTGTTGTTTAAAGAGGACGTATATTTAAACCCGGTAAGCCACTATAAACTTACATTTCACTTAAAACCAATACGTGCATTAAGCATTTTGTTTCAATGATGGTAGACTTAGGAACGGATTGAATACAAATGTGTAGTTTACTTATGTGACCTTTGAGGTGTGGGATGTTCAAATATATGTTTCTCTCATAAAACACAGTATATGTGCATGTGAACAGTAAAATATTACCCAAATCACGAAGCACAAACACCTAAGAGCCTAACGAATTCAGTTACAAGAGATGTTAATCATATATTAGTGGTTTATTGCAAATATTTGCTCTTTCTTACCAAAAGGAGAACAAATACAAATAACCTCATGTAAACACAGCCATCCTCTGCTTTTGTCAAAGATAAGAGAATGACGCTGCTGTGATCTGTCTGTCACTGTTACCAGTTCCTGTTACTGTCATACTTCCTGTCTGTCACTGTTGCCAGTTACTGTTACTGTCATACTTCCTGTCTGTCACTGTTACCAGTTACTGTTACTGTCATACTTCCTGTCTGTCACTGTAACCAGTTACTGTTACAGTCATACTTCCTGTCTGTCACTGTTACCAGTTGCTGTTACTGTCATACTTTCTGTCTGTCACTGTTACCAGTTACTTTTACTGTCATACTTCCTGTCTGTCACTGTTACCTGTTACTGTTACTGTCATACTTCCTGTCTGTCACTGTTACAAGTTACTGTTACTGTCATACTTCCTGTCTGTCACTGTTACCAGTTACTGTTACTGTCATACTTTCTGTCTGTCACTGTTACCAGTTACTGTTACTGTCATATCTGACACTGTTACCAGTTACTGTTACTGTCATTCTTCTTACAAAAAACAACAAAACGACAAGGACGCCATTTCGTCAATCATTTGCAAATAACCTCACTTACCCACAGTCTTCCTCCGTATATGCACGGAACCCCACTCCCCCCGTAATTAAAATACAATATGCGATGCTTAAAACTGTGATTTAAAATGAGCTCCCTTACCAAAAATCCTGGATTCGCCCCTAGATTCCACAACACAGTCATGGAAACACATATATTAATGTTTTGTGTTTTTGTATTTTCTTAAAACAGGGCATGTGATTTATTTTTGCTGATTTGATATGGTAACTTTTAATTCAACTAGACCAGTATGACCCTTGTCTATTTTTTTTATGAATCATGTTAAGTAAGAACTTGACACTCACACAACCAATGTAAATACACAACACTCCCAATACCCATTGAATGACATTACATTTACTTAACACAGTAACACAACAAATTATAGGATATGTGTACAATGAATGACATGTCATATATGCACGTGTACTACCAATGCTACGAACATAATAAGTCCTAAAATCTGCTAATACCTCTAACAATATAGTGTAACCATAATAATTAAAAAACATAACTAACCAACAAATGCCAGAATAGGCATATGTTCAACATTTTATAACATGATATACATGGTTTCTCGTATTATACAAACATAACGAATATTTTTATGCTTAACATGTTCAAAATAGAGTTTTTGAACGGACGCAATTAAAAGCTCAGACACTCCTTGTTATTTAATACCACCATAACAAATTATGTTATTGCACTCGTTTAGAACAATTCGTAAGAATGCTTGCCAAAGGCTCGCTTACTAACAAAATCCCTGAACTCGTTTACTATATGTTTGTATTATCTCAAACATGGAAACTTGTTGCCAATACTGAAAAGTTAAACATAATGATTTTTCGTAAAGGGGGTCGACCCTCTACCAATATATTCTTTTATGACAATAAAACAATATATATTGTTAACCGATTCAATTATCTTGGCATCGTATTTACAACTGGTGGTTCATTTAGTGAGGCAGAAAGCACTCTTGCTGGGCAGGCGCTTAAAGCTATTTTAAAACTTAAAAAATATTTGTACAAATTTACGGACATTTCAGTTAGTCATAAACTTAATCTTTTTGATAAACTCATAACTCCAATTCTTAACTACGGAAGCGAAGTTTGGGGGTTTGTCAAAGGTTTACCAATTGAAAGGGTTCATTTGCAATATTGTAAGCAAATACTTGGCGTCAAACGATGCACTCAAAATGATTTCGTATATGGTGAACTTGGACGTGTAAACTATCAAAACAGGAGATATATTAACATAATTAAATATTGGATTAAACTTTTAAGAACATCAGATAATAAATTTAGCAAAAAAGTTTATTTGACTATGCTTAATGATAGTATTGAGTATCCACAAAAGAAAAATTGGTGCACATTATTAAAAGATCTACTATGCAATTTGGGATTTTATGATGCTTGGCTTTTCCAAGATGTTGGAAATGCAAATTTGTTCATATCAGTAGTAAGGCAAAGATTGAGCGACACGTTTGTTCAAAATTGGAATGAGAGACTTCAAATTTCTACTAGGGCAAATTTTTATAAACAGGTTGCTGTTTTTCAATTTCAACCATACCTGAATATATGCCATGTAAACAAGTTTNGTCTGTCTGTCTGTCTGTCTGTCTGTCTGTCTGTCTGTCTGTCTGTCTGTCTGTCTGTCTGTCTGTCTGTATGTCTGTTTGTCTGTATGTCTGTTTGTCTGTTTCTCTGTCTGTCTCTCTGTCTGTCTGTCTTTTCATACGTTAGTTGTACTGAGCTTGTCTGCCTTCGTACACAGCTCATTGAAATGTCAATATATAACATTAAAGTATTATATCGAGAACCGGCTTATCTATATAATCATGTTATAGTGCTGTTATGTATTGACAAAGTCTTTGGATGGCACTATCTGTAACAGATTAATGAATTTTTGGAATGTTAATCGCATTAGAGTTTTATATTTTAATGCATTTCTTAGGTGCGATAGTTAAGGAAAACTTTCTTTTGATCATTTAAAGTCGTCTTAATTTTGAATACTCATACTTGAAACATTCTAGGCAAATGCTAATCCACACATTTTATAATTGTTCATGAAGCTCAATAAAAGAGCAAATGTTTTACCAGACTGTAATCAGCTCTGTACATATTGCCTATATTGGATCCCATAAAACAACTATTCATATCCTTTGTAATCATTCCCAAAACTACCGTGTTGTGCAGAACGACAATTTAATTATGAGATTGCTTATTCACACTGCCCCTCCTAATTAAGCCCAAAGAATGAATGACAATGTAAGGCAGTCCCAATAAATTATTAACCGATTAATTCCATAATCCAACATCCCTCACGAAACATAAAATTGCACATAAATTCAACGCTCTTGATCTTCGCTTAATGCTTTGATTAATTTAATTAAAGGTACCAATGCCACGCTTTAATGCAGCATACATGTTTTTGTAACGAGATACTAGATACATACAATTATCGAGTTGTTTATCTTGCGTTTCCTTAGGCGAGCATTTCCTGAAATCATGCAGTAAATATTGTATGACATTATATGTAAATTTCCCTGTGCTATTTTGTAATCACGCACTTTTAAATGACACCAAACTTCTTATTTAAAAGTGATACTAATTATTATTCTGATACGGGCGTTTGCAAATAGGCGGCGCGATAGATATTTGTGGCGACCGTCGTCCCAAAACTTCGTCAAGTAATCAACTTAGTTACTTGAATAAATCTGCCGCCCTTTATATGAAATGAGAAAACCGCGCCTCGGAGGTTGTTTAAACAGGACGTATATTTTAACCCGGTAAGCCACTATAAACTTACATTTCACTTAAAACCAATACGCGCATTAAGCTTTTTGTTTCAATGATGGTAGACGAAGGAACGGACTGAATACAAATGTGTAGTTTACTTATGTGACCTTTGGGGTGTGGGATGTTCAAATATCTTTTTCTCTCATACTGCACAGTATATGTGCATGTGAACAGTAGAATATTACCCAAATCACAAAGCACGAACACCTAAGAGCCTAACGAATTCAGTTACAAGAGATGTTAATCATATATTAGTGGTTAATTGCAAATATTTGCTCTTTCTTACCAAAAGGAGAACAAATACAAATAACCTCATGTAAACACAGCCCTCCTCTGCTTTTGTCAGAAATAAGAGAATGACGCTACTGTGATCTGTCTGTCACTGTTACCAGTTACTGTTACTGTCAAACTTCTTACAAAAAACAACAAAACGACAAGGACGCAATTTCGTCAATCATTTGCAAATAACCTCACTTACACACAGTCTTCCTCCGTATATGCACGGAACCCCACCCCCCCCCGTAATTAAAATACAATATGCGAAGCTTAACACTGCGATTTAAAATAAGCTCCCTTACCAAAAAATCCTGGATTCGCCCCTAGATGCCACAACAAAGTCATGGAAACACATATATTAATATTAATGTTATGTGTTTTTGTGTTTTCTTAAAAAAGGGCATGTGATTTATTTTTGCTGATTTGATATGGTAACTTTTAATTCAACTAGACCAGTATGGCCCTTGTATATTTTTAATGAATCATGTTAAGTAAGAACTTGACAACTACACAACCAATGCAATTGAACAACACTCCTAATACCCATTGAATGGAATGACATTTATTTAACACAGTAACACAACAAATTATAGGATATGTGTATAATGAATGACATGTAATATATGCACGTGTACGCTACGACCATAATAAGTCCTAAAATCTGCTAATACCTCTAAAAATATAGTGTAACCATAATAATTCAAAAAACATAACTAACCAACAAATGCCAGAATAGGCATATGTTCAACATTTTATAACATAATATACATGGTTTCTCGTTTTATACAAACATAACGAATATTTTTATGTTTAACATGTTCAAAATAGAGTTGTAATTTTGTAGTTGTTTTCAGTTGAAAACATCGTGTTTGACTTACGAAACGTTTTTATGTTATTTTGGTGCAATTACTTTTCCAGTGCAGACTTATGTTACGTCAATAATAGCTGCGAGAATACTTATTATAATTATTTTGTTTATGTAAACGTTTCTTGCAATTTGAACGGACGCAATTAAAAGCTCAGACACTCCTTGTTATTTAATACCACCATAACAAATTATGTTATTGCACTCGTTTAGAACAATTCGTAAGAATGCTTGCCAAAGGCTCGCTTACTAACAAAATCCCTGAACTCGTTTACTATATGTTTGTATTATCTCAAACATGGAAACTTGTTGCCAATACTGAAAAGTTAAACATAATGATTTTTCGTAAAGGGGGTCGACCCTCTACCAATATATTCTTTTATGACAATAAAACAATATATATTGTTAACCGATTCAATTATCTTGGCATCGTATTTACAACTGGTGGTTCATTTAGTGAGGCAGAAAGCACTCTTGCTGGGCAGGCGCTTAAAGCTATTTTAAAACTTAAAAAATATTTGTACAAATTTACGGACATTTCAGTTAGTCATAAACTTAATCTTTTTGATAAACTCATAACTCCAATTCTTAACTACGGAAGCGAAGTTTGGGGGTTTGTCAAAGGTTTACCAATTGAAAGGGTTCATTTGCAATATTGAAAGCAAATACTTGGCGTCAAACGATGCACTCAAAATGATTTCGTATATGGTGAACTTGGACGTGTAAACTATCAAAACAGGAGATATATTAACATAATTAAATATTGGATTAAACTTTTAAGAACATCAGATAATTAATTAAGCAAAAAACGTTTATTTGACTATGCTTAATGATAGAATTGAGTATCCACACAAGAAAAATTGGTGCATATTAGTAAAATATCTTCTATGCAATTTGGGATTTTATGATGCTTGGCTTTTTCAAGATGTTGGAAATGCAAATTTGTTCATATCAGTAGTAAGGCAAAGATTGGGCGACACGGTTGTTCAAAATTGGAATGAGAGACTTCTAATTTCTACCAGGGCAAATTTTTATAAACATGTTGCTTTTTTTTCAATTTCAACCGTACCTGAATATATGCCATGTAAACAAGTTTCGATTAAGTTTATCTAAATTACGTATGTCCTCACATATATTAAATTTTGAGACTGGTAGATGGGCTAGGCCTACACCAATTCTATTAGTTCAACGAAAGTGCATTGTTTGTAATAAGCTCGAAGATGAATTTCATTTTATTCTTGAATATAAGTTATATACGGAACTAAGATCAAAATATATTCAAATGTATCGAACTAATAACAACGAATAATGAACTATTAATTAAACATTTGAGCTGTTATATGTATCACTCCTTTCAGGTTCGATCGCTAAATACCTTTGTAGCACCCATTTAATTTAATGTATAATAATGCGTTTTGTACTGCATATATCTTGTTGTAACTGTATTGTGTACTGCAATATTAAATAAGCTATATGTATGTTTTATATTGAATTACTTCAACTGGACATAAAAGGTTGCTACACAAAGTATGTTGTTACATGTAAAAATCATTTTAGTAAGGGATAGTAATACATCTGTGCTGTGTTTACTTATGTATGTATTGAACTGTCGTTTATATTTGTACTGTTAAAACTATATTTAAAATGTCTTTTATCAATTACTATTATTATATTTCCAACGAATGTATCGTGCCTGTTTTTTAAATGTCTTTAACGACAATATGGCTGTACTGTACGAATTGTAATGCATTGAAATATAGCTTTTATGTAAGAATTAACCAATGTACTCGTAATAACCGCTATACATTTATATATCATATTACATGACGTGTGGACCATCTATATTTTTATTATTTTCAAAGGTGGTCTGTATAAAATTTATGAACTACTTGTTAATTATTACCAAACGTCGTCATTTTTAATACAATTTGTTTGGCGTGTTTGTTAAGCTACAGTAAACCGTTATATAATATCAGTTTAATTAAATAATGTACTATAACCAGAGCTTTTGGGCTGCCTGTATTTTCGTTTCGAATAGGTAGCAAGCAAGGGCTAATGCGTATGCAATTGTTTCATACATGAGCCATAATTGACATTTATTTTAGTACAGTAACTGTAAGCTTCAGTAAAATTTGACATAATTAGATATATTTAATAACATCTATACTATCGATAGATATTAATATAAATGTCCAGTATTTAATAACACGTATGTATTATTGCAATGAAACGTATTATTAGTTTGTATCATCATTAACTATTGACTTTTTTAACACTGTATGCTTAATTTGTCCACTTGGGCTTTTGGCCTTCTGGATGTTTTGTTTAATAAACATCTCATAACAAATACATTACATTGCTATATAGCATGACATCGGTATTCTTAATAATTTTAATAATCCTATTGCGGGCAGATCAAGTGAGAATTGTTGGTGAGCAACTTTGTTATTTCGTGAGAGATTTGTGTGAGTAATCGGTTAATAATTAATTTCGACAACTCTTAATGCGCATTCAATTCGTAGGCTTCATTAAGGGGGACAATTTGAATACGCACTATACTATTTTTTTTTGTCGTTTCGCACAACACGTTGGTGGTGGGCAATATATAACGAAGAAGTTGGCGTGTGTTGTTTTGTTTTCGTTCAATATTTGCATTCACTAGGGATATAATATCTAAGTTATAGACAATATGCACTGAGCTGCTGACTCGTGCACACCGTTGTTTGATCTGTTACCCTTTTCTATGTATCTGTGATTTTTCCGCGTACATTTATCAAATTCCTAAAGAAACAATTTAAACATTTAAGGTCTAATATTTTTCCTTCTAGAAAAGAACAAACGTTAAAGCGAGTCAATAAAACAAACTTAATTAAATCAAAAGAGATTTGCACTGACCGTTCTAAGGTGATGATCCCAGTTTTAATCATTTAATGTGTATTGTTGGGGTTCTGTTATAAAAGTACTGGATAGCAGCAACACTTTTTCTCT
>VMBQ01008098.1:0-40917 GCA_007657795.1 Dreissena rostriformis
CCACAACAGTTACTTGCGTACGATCTACCCCCTGATAAATGTAATAAAACAGATCACATGTAATTAAACTAATTATCAATACTTACTTAACGTTGCGATTTTCACCAGGTTAAAAACTACATTCCGACTTTTGATTTAAACAGAATGAACATCACCAACTTATTATGTTAATACTCTCGTAAACTAAATTAAAACTAATCAATTGCTTTAAACACGTTTCTAGATTTATTATTTGTTACAAATTACTTTTTCAGTTGTATTCCCTGATAAAAAAAAACACAAGTGTTATTGTATACAAACAGTATACCAAAATGCGTTAGATAGACAATTAACACTGATTGAAACAATTGTAAACATAGAACATTAAGATCCGCGACGCATGTGTTCATTTACACAACCTGTACAGTTCCCAGAACTGTTTTGAACATTCTATCGGTTCCCATATCGTTTACACTCGCTAAGGGCTCATAGTCAGTCCGATGCCTCGATAGTCCAACACTGCCCGGCGACACTGGTTTCGCAGAAATGCACTGCGCATGACAAAAAATTGATCGATACAGAAACTGATCGGTTATGATTAACGAGCCCCGTCCACATTTATAATAATTGATATTTATTGTAACCCTATCTACGTTATGTATATGTCACTTTACGGATTAAGGAATTCGATATACAGTCGTTTTCTTGGCGAGAACGAGACACACACACAATTAATCTGACATTGAGATTGAATTCCTTTTAGAAAAGGATGAAACAGATTACGATGATTATGGTCTCTTGAAGTATGATGTGGATTATTATATAAAAGAGGTAAATATAGAGTGCTGATGTTGCGGTTGATGAGGACGACGACGACGAAGAAAAAGAAGAATATGATGTCGAACTTGAAGATTATGATACTCTTGTTTGAGTTCATCCTGAAGAAGAAGAAGATGTTGAGGAGGAGGTTGATGTTGGTAATGATGATTGGTGGTGTTTATGAGATGGTGATGGTGAAACATAATGGACTATTAATTGGTCTGATGATGATGATGGTGATGACCACGATGATTATAATTAGTATTACTTTGTTATTCCTAACATTATAATGAGTATAATGTTGTTGATGATGACGATGCTGCTGTTGATAATGATGATGATGATGATGCAATGTTACTGCTGACGTTAAGAGACTAGACATGCTCTTGACAAATCTGTTTATAAAGATGGTTTGAAATGATGATATTATGGTTAATGGCTCTTATAATTGGGACGACATAAAATGATATGATTTACGAAAACAAATGCTTAAAAACAAAGACAATTCACCTGTATCGATTTGGGCAACAGTTTGAAATAATCCAATGCGACAGTAATTTTGTTTAGGACAACGTTTCTTAACAGACGTCATGAGGCTATTTATAATAATCGTGACATGTTACGTACCTGAATTTTATACATTTCCTGCGCAACAATTATCACTGAACGTTCCGAAGAATGAAGTCTTATGATAACACACTCACCGCGATATGACTTAATCGACGTTATACAACTCAATAAAGTTGGTACATAAGTAGTAAGCAAATTCTGCATATAACTAGTAGTTTGCTTTTCAACAAAAGAAGTAATTGGATAAATTGTGAAAGTCCAATGATCAGAAATAGATCAGCATTCAATTTTAAAAATAAGCGGCGTTTTGTTATTGTGAATTATTTGGTTACCATACATTGAGTAAGGACCATTTTATAAAATAAATGTGTACCTAACGAATACAAACGTACCCGATCTATTAATGGAAATTGAAAAGAAATGTTACCCAAGCATTCGTGGGTGTTAAGAAAAAGGTCACACTATGCTGGATAGTTAATGAGATATTTAATTAACTTGACACGGGTCCAACATTTGCATGAACAACAATTAAATAATCTGCGGTACGGAAGGTATTAAGTTACGTACAGGTAAACAACAGTGCATAAATGTGTTCAGATGAGGGTCAAATAGTTTAATTGTTTGGGCGTTCGCATATGAAGCGGATATTTATCTATAAGGTTTGTATTCAATATGGAATACAAGCAATCGAATTGCAATGAATTAAAATTTAGTGCAGCTCATACAATAATAATTATTCAGCCATTTATCTGCCACTTAAAAGCTAGATTAAAAAAATCCACAAATTGTTTACTTAAGGTCACAAACTATTACCCATTGTTGTATGCATTGTTGTTCAAAAGGAAATAAATTCTTGTCATTTTATCGCGAAAACAACCACGATAAAATAATCACTACAATTCCATATTGCTATGTTTGCATATAGTAGTATTAGGACATATTTGTTTGAACAAACACAGTAAATAACTGATGTCAATTCTTTCAAATATGTCTTTCAATAAATAAAGTATACATTGACAAGTTATCGATTTATAATGTGTATCGTCTTCTTATTTCACTTAGCAAACATCAGTTTATTCCTTCATAATAGGTAAGCCTTGTTTACGAACATCTGGTTTACTTCACTTATTTCATGGATTCAATTTTTGAAGTTCATTATGGTTTACACAATAATATGTTTTTTGTTTATTTTACATAAAAAGAACAGGTCCTTTTACACCGCCTTAAAATCTTTTAAAAAATTGAGGCCAGTTGCATTAGTTCACCGAAGCATTTATCACCGACCCTGAAGCATTTATCCCCGAAGGAGTCGTGAATTAAGAAACAAAAAACACATGCGAGAAATGACATTAACTTTGGAAGCCCTTCGTAGACTTAACGCCACGTTACTTGTATCATTCAGACAGTTAAACATATTAATGTCCGAAATGCCTTATTATCCGAAAAATATACGATAACGCTGTAACGTTAATGCGTCCTTAGGGACAGTTTCTGGCGCGATGGGTTGCCTGGAAACTTGTTTCTTGGAGGTTTCTAAACAGCTGTGTTAATGGTTTTGACGTAATCGCCGTCATGTGAGAATACAGATACATTTACAATTTCTGTAAACATAATGATGCTCTGCAAACGTGACATTTTGGTACTATGATTATTGTTTTCATTTTTTTCAGAGTAAAAATACAGAAGAAACTTTACCAGCCTCAGTTTAATAAATGCTTTATTTGTACAATGTATGTGATCTGCATGATATGTCGAGTGAAAAGCTATTACATATTCATGGTACTTACACACATGGTTTATTGCAAGTGGCCAACATATTTCTAGTTTATATTTATACGTTGATAGATTTGCTTAAAGGGAGACTGTACGATTTTCATATGTGTTAAATTGAAATTTATTGATAAAAATATGTTACAATAACACAAAATAAGCAAGACAAATTATACATTGAAGACGAATTTCATAAAAATGCAACAAAGACAAATTAGCGCTGGTTAAAGCCGATGCCGACACTTTTACTCGTATTTGCTAGGAAACAAAATTGTGTCTTTGTGTCGTATGAACGAATCTGCACTAAAACTAAATTTAGATTCAGATTGTACATGCATGATATATATGCTGGCGAATTCGGCTGGAAGCCTTTTTCGATTTCAGATTTAAATATCTGGCCTATTTCGCATTTTTCGACACATGTTCTTCTTAACTTTTATTTTAATTTATATTGAAATATATGTATAATAAGTTTTAACACATTTTAAAAAAAATCATAAATATTTACATAAATCGTACAGTATCCCTTTAAGTAACGTGCAATACGTTAACAAATCGGCTTTTACAAACACTTAACACCTTATATCGTAAGTTTTCATAATCTCGAATATATGTTGAATATTTCAAAGCTCAATGCATCGAAGCTCTCACCTCTTGATCTCATTATTGTCTTCCAAAAGGTCATTACCATTCGTTAAAACCCGAACTGCTCGCCAAAACAGAGGATTTATGTAAACATAATAAATGATGACTTTGACGTTCCGACTCTCAGAAGTTCAAACAAAGTGTAACTCCAGTGCATCATCAGAAGATAAATCTAATCACCATCGTTATGGAAAGGAACACATCGGCTTATAATTAGACGAAAGCGTAACAAACACTTATTTAATTATGATACATGGGAACGGTCCTTGCGAAAGAAATTCGAATCTTATACATGTGTCTGTGTTCGTAGTTAACGACTCTTGCTTGAAAAAAGGGGTGGAAACAACTAATACATGGCTGTCATCACTAGCTTTGTTAATACATACAGGAAAGAAGAAACTTTGAATTTCAGAAACACCTGCTATCCAGTGTAATCTTGATATTTAACTCCAGACGTTGATGATAATACAGTTATCCTGCACGTGTCAATAAATTATCTTGTCAGAAGCATGCGCAGTGATATTTAATCATATCAATTCAGTATCATGCATTCAAATTGCGGATCAGCAATTTTCTATCCGTAATTACCATGATCTTAAGTATGGTTTTCCAGAAACAGGTTAAGAATAATAAGTATGACTGTCTTAGCCTGTCTTACCATAGAACGAGTTCCGTGTTTAGATATGATTTAATGACTTTGTAGTGCTTTCACCAATAATTGCATTCACAATACGAAATGTGATGAAGCGATCATACTGGTTGTACGTTTAGTACTGGTTTAAGGACTCGAATGCCGTCATCTTATGGTAGTTATAAGGCGATGAACCAATTTTATATATTAATATGTATTGCTGTTTATTTCTGTGTCGAGACTTTAACATCTGTGTAGTGTCTCAGTGTCGGCAATTTGTTCTCTGTCCTAAATAAAAGTCCATATTTTGTAGTACGGTTTCTCTACTGCTACATGGTGCATCTGATGTTTAGGATGTTCATATTTGATTTGTTTTTATTACACAAAATAAGGCAGGATACAACCTTGCAAAATACTATTGATTCTATGCATTGTGTTAAACGTAATAAGTTATGGATATGAAAACGCCCTCAATGCGTTCGATCAAAAACTAAATACATGTTAAACTCTTTAAAGTATAACAGAATAGTTATTTTATGTATATGTGAGCATCATTAAAAGAGCAATAAAAAAGTAATTGTCATTTGAAAGGATGTTTCCCATTAAATTTTTAATTGATTACAATGCATTCAATCTACAATGCACGCTTATAGCATTAATCTTCCGATTCAATTCAATCTGTGAAATATCGGAATGACCATATATATTTTTTGGAAATTGCAGAATTTGTGCTAGAAAAGTAAGCTATGATATATGCAACTGGTTTTTACAAAATATCAATCGTATTTGTTTTCTAAGGCCAATGAGTGACACATATCGTCGAATAATTGTCTTCATAGGATAAGGTACCAAAGATTGACATAACGCTGTGCGAACGTTTTGATCTTTATTTTATTATATTGTAGATTGAATGCAGAACGAGAACGAAGTGATCGTAGTAGCAACGTGTTAAGAACTGTCTTCGAACTTTGTGGACGGCCTGGAACGGAGTTGAACGAGAGAGGTGTTTCAGAACTTTGAGCCTACTCAAAATTTTCTTCCGATCATCCCGTTCTACAATAAAACGTAGTAACAACGTACTAGAAACGGAATGGACGTACTAAGAACGGAAAAGTCGTACTAAGGTCGGGTTAGGCACGTGCCAGAACGTAGTGCGATTGGACCGAAATTACCTGTACGATGCCACACCGATCGAGTCCGTTTCTAGTCCGTCCAATCCATTCTCAGACAGACCGACCCGTCCGCACTACGTCTCAAGTACGCCCTTGTTTCGTGTAAATAAAACTAAACTAAAAGATAAGTTCTTACAACGTTTGCAACACGTTCTATAAGTTCTCAGTAAGTTCTTAGTAGAAAGTTGTACTCGTTTTAAGGAGTTCGCAGTAGTTTCCAAGTACGTTGTTCTCGTTCAATGCAGTTGTTACAACGTTTAAACCGAAAATACAATACGTTCAGACAATGTGCATATAAATAGAGGTCGTTGTCTCAAAATTCATCATTTGTGATATTAATTAAGTTTAAACATGGACAATCTTGGAGCTGTTAAGTATTTTTTTGCGGCAGCCTTTAGCCGCACTGCCAATTTGGGGGAATTATTTCTTGGAGGCAATGCAAATGTTCGTCTGGTCGGCTTCAAGCGTGAAACAAACATGAGAACTGGCAGGAACGTAGTCGGTTTTATAATCGCCGTGCAGAACGTGGCGGCAACTACGTCCTAAACGTAATACGAACGTATTAGGACGGAGTGAGAACTGTCTCCGAACGAGTTACCACTGCACAACGAATAAAGAGGAACTGCGTACGAACGTGATCGAACTGGCTGAGGACGGGCTCGGTCTGACTGGAAACGCTATACCAACGGGGACAATGGGAAAATTGACCCGATTGGAATTGGATCAAGACAGACTTGCAACGGGATAGTACGGGATATGAACGAGCTGCACGTAGAGCGAACTGTGCATGAACGTCATTCAATCATATTGTAGATTTTTTTCTAGTCAAAACTGCACGTTCAAGCAAATTCACATCCCGTTCTGCATTTGTTTCAGAACGTGGTCGAACTGTATAAGAACGTGCTTGGTGTATGGGCTCCATTAATAATTAACAACGGCGATTGTATAGCCTTTTATTACATCATCAGTGTTACAAAGCTAGTGTTGTATTCTTATAAGATATGAACCATTGTGTTATCGGATTGCAAACTACCTACTGCAGAGGTTAGTTGCTGGAGACAAGTTTACTGCTTTTTAATAGCGTCTCTTTGTTTAATGACCACATAGTTCATTATATATTGTATAACATACGGTGTAACAACATCGCCGGCACAAGCAGGCATCGTTCAGTGTGCAATATAAGGGTATCGCAGGTCTTAACATAACTTTAAATATTGAAGTACTATATGGGCATATTTCAATTAATGATTAACTTACCCAGGTGTTATCAATATTCAAACAGTACATATTTGAGTAGAGAAGAGTGTACACATATTATAATGTTATTGAATAATATTTAACCTTAAACCGGCTATACATCTGCATTTATTTATGAACGAAACTGCATTCGAATTACACAACGTTTTCCTTTAATTATTTCAGATGTATTTTTGTAAACAATTCATTTCCACCGTTAATGTTATTTTTTTATTTGTACGCATCAACAAGCCTTAAATGACCAGATATTAGCATTGAAAAGAAATTTAAATATGGAAATGAGATGCATTCTTAATCGAATAAAAGCAACAAAAAGTAAATGTTATCCTTACGTAAATTACTGGAACAATTACTATCTTTGAAATTCACCAACATAAAAAAAACAACGTCTGTGCA
The DNA here is from genome assembly GCA_007657795.1 of Dreissena rostriformis. NCBI lineage: Eukaryota > Metazoa > Mollusca > Bivalvia > Myida > Dreissenidae > Dreissena > Dreissena rostriformis. Next base: position 7,240 of record VMBQ01008098.1, read on the forward strand.
CAACATGAAACCGCAATTGATATAGTTCAGCAACATATACTGCAATATACGGTGTACTGTTATGTTATCGTACGCCAATGACAGCACGTAAATATTGTTGAAACAACATCAAACACACGGGAACAATCATATGAAGAAAAAGTAGCATAACATTGATGTAAGTATATAAATGTGCATCTGTATTTGAACCGACTTGGAGTATTTTTCATTTCCAAATCCTATTAGCCATTTCCAAAAACGATAAAACCTTCTGCAAGACTAGAAAACTATTTATCTTTCTATGCGCGCATCATAACAACACATCAAAACAGATAATGGTCATTTTAAAGGAAGTTTTCCATTTATAATGTAATTACAAGATAAGCTGTATTTAATCTATAACTAACTCCATTCGAATTAATCTTTCGAGAACGACAGGAAAATCTTTATAGCTATATGTATTTTGAAGATTGTGCAATTAAATTATGAGTCGATTTATAAAATATGCATTGAGTATGCAAAGTGTTTATTTGACTTATCAATCGTTATTTACTAATGTATCGCCCCGAAATATATAAAATAAAAAGTTATTCTTAAAAGAGTATATCGCTGGAATCTAAAACATGTCCGTAAATACTAAATTTGATTGATCGTCAGCTTATACTGTATACTTTAAATAAAGACTAACTGCTTTTTAAAGGTGAAGACGATTCCTCGAAAATATTCAATGGAATCTAGTGTTTTCTTTTCTTACTTTGAAAACAAAAGTTGATACCTATGATGCGTATGGGTGTGTATCTAAATCAGATGATGCTTATAATGATGCTGATGATGACTGCTTTTATAGCAAGGACGGCTCTAGGTGCTGTTGACGCACAATTTGAAGAATAATGTATGGTTATGGAACATATGCTAAATACCACGCTCATAAAACATGCATTGCATTTGATCTCAGTGAATGTCCACGACAGCTGGCTTTATTACCAAACGTTTGCAAATCACTAGAGCAATGAAAACACTCTGCAATTTGTTAAAATTTAGCTCCAATGGTTACCGTATGTATGACATGAGTCCTGCATTAAAGGAAGGAATACACTTACTGAAGCCACACAGCTGATTTTCTATTTAAATGATCCGTGAGCATTATTGCAATAACATACTGAATAACTAGACACAATTGAATAACAATACAATTTAATTTAAAATAATCGTCCAATACCTGATCCATCATATATATATTGAACATGATCACACATAAAATACATAAAAATTGTTCCAAACCGTAATTCAATAGTATCTTTGTCAACTAAAAGTATGCCGGAATTCCCTGTGCTCATCCGCAATAATTAACGTACTTTGAACATTCATCGATGTAAATACCAAGTGTCGTCCCAAATTAGCAGTGTAGTCCGCACAGGCTAATCAGGGACGAAACTTACCGCTTTAAGATGTTTTGTTTCGTTTACAGAAAGTCTTCTTATCAAAAATCCAGTTTATACCGAGGTGTCGTGCCTTATGAGCCTGTGCGTACTGCACATGCTAATTTGGGACAACACGTTACGCACATGAATTAAACCCCCTTTCACAGAGCGAGTCTCAAATTCTATTTACGTTGGAAGTCCTTCAGTGACTTTGCGCCAACTGAGTTTCATCATCAAGAAAGTTTAAAGATGCTACATATGTTTCTTTTCCGTTTTGTTTTATATCTCTTGTTTAAACAAAATCATTATTGCACTGTTTCACAATCCATTAAGTATGAATAGCCCCTACTGGCAAAATTGACAAGTTAAAAAAAGCAAAAAGAAGGAAAAACGCTGCCAACCTGTCCGGCATTTTTTATTTACATTTTTAACGCCAGCTTTGACCATATTATGCGGAAATATTTCCGTTTACTTACACGCGTAGACACGGAAAGCTCCGAAGACTCTGGCATTAATTGACAGCAATGGGGGAACCAAGGAACTGCACACAAACAGACGCTTTGACAGACCAGATTAATAGGTAATTAATCACTCATAAGTTTTCAGACGACTTCAAACATTTTATCAATCATAGTTTCTAATTTTAATCTGTCGATAAGTATGCGTTTTAACAATTATATCAAGTTACATACTCAGCATCTTAAACATAATAATATCCGAAATAGCTTTTTATCCGAATAATATAAGCAGATGCCACAATATTGAGTCTTTAGGGACGGTTCCTCGAGCGCTTCGTTGCCTGGCAACTCGTTTCGTGGGGTTATTTAAACAACTGCATATGTTAGTTTCAATTGATGTTTTTTTCTAAATTGTACACGTGGAACAAACATACCATGTCCGAACAAATAATAACTTTAGCGATATTCGATATTTTGTCGTCTTTATCCTTATAATCTCCATGGCGATAGCTAACGAACAAACTTCAGTACTTATCAACACGCTAAATTGTTCTTTTTCTATGTAATGGGTGCAACAATTTGTAAATATTCATACGGCCGGTTTTTATCATACGTTTAACCAGTGGTTTGGTGGTCTTGAAAATTGAGTCAAATCAACAATCGAAAAACATGAAGTATATACACTTGTTGACATATTACGTTTAAATTCAATTTTCAATGATTGAAAAAGTGCAATGTTCTTATTAGTTAAATGGGCCCTTTTATAATAAGGCCATTCTTCCATACTGCTATGTATATACATGAATATTATAGTATCAGAACTTACATTGTTTTCTTTAAAAAAAAAATCAAAGTGGGGCATTCCTATTTGTTAATCAAACACAATAATTTACTGATGGCACAATTTTCAAATACAACCTTCCATTAATATTTAGTATACATTAACAAGTCATCGATTTATAGCAAATGCGTCGTTGTGTTGGTACACTAAGTAAACATCAGTTTATTTCTAACAAATAGTTAAGCATGGTTTAAGAAAATCTTGTTTAAGTTACTAAGTTCAATGATTCATATTTTATTGTGAAGTTTATTGTGGTTTGCAAAATAGTATTTATTGTGTTAAGTTAACATATAATTAACAGGCAATCCTGTTAAAACAGGCTTTATAATTTAAGAAAACCCGTGGCCAGCTGCATAAGTTCACCCAAGCTTTTACCCTCAAAACTGAAACATTTGTCCCCGAAGGAGTCGTGAATTGAGAACACAAAACACATGCGAGGAATGACATTAACTTTGGCAGCCCTTCGCAGAATTAACGCCACGTTACTTGTATCATTCAGACAGTTTAACATATTTATGTACGAAATGCCTTATTATCCGAAAACGATACGATATCGCCGCAACGTTAATGCGTCCTTAGGGACAGTTCCTGGCGGGATGGGTTGCCTGGATACTTGTTTCTTGGCGGTATTTAAACAGCTGTATGACTGGTTTTGACGTAATCGTCGTCATGAGAGAATACAGAAATATTTACATTTTACGTTTACACACTGCCGTTCTGCAAATGTGACATTTTGGTACTATAATGTGTTTACAATGTTTTGCGAGTAAACATACAGAAGACACTCTACAATCCTCACTAAAAAGACTCTTCATTTATGGCATGTCTGTGACCTGAATAATAGGTGAATAGCTAATAAATATCCATGGACCTAACACTCAACCCAATCACAATGAGATCAACCATATTACCTTTCATCAACGGTGAATAACGTTTGTCAACCATAAAATGTTAATACATTGCTCGGTCGCACAATTTTTGTTTTCGCCGTTTTTCTGCTGTTTGATTAAGGCTGTCTTCCAAAGCAAATGTAAAATTAATTGATGGGAATATGCAAAGCTGTCCGAGTATATACCTCTGAACACTACAGGCCAATAAGTGACCATATGAACATTTCGTTGACATGTCGCACATGGTTTATTGCAAGTGGCAAAAATGTTTCTAGTTTATATTGATACTTTGATAGATTTGGTAAATAAATCTGTAAGTACTAAACACACCGGCATTCACAAGCACATAACATTTTGACTCGTAGGCTTTCATAGCCTCAAATCAAGGTTCAATATTTCAAAGCTCATTTCATCAAAGCTCTCACCTCTTGACCTCATTATTGTCTTCCAACGGTCATTAACATTTATAAACTCCAAAATTTCTCGCAAAACGGGGGATTTATGTCAAAAATAAAAACTGATGACCTATGCCTCAGGGCTCACCAGCTGATATTGATATGCGTTTTTGGAATAGTATAATATTTCTTAACACAGTGAAACTCCAGAAGATAAATATAATCACCATCGTTATTCATTGAATGAAACACATTGGCTAACAATTAGATACAGGCGTAACGTAAACTACGAAAGTAAACGACGGTCACGAACACATAATACAATCAACCAGGGTCACCGCTTTAGGACGGTCATTACGAAAGAAATTCAAATATAAAGCATTTGTCTTTGTTCGTATTTAAAAGCTCTTTCCTGGAGCGGAAAAAATCCTCGGCTGCCATACATGGCTGCAATCACTATCTCAGCAACATCATACTGGAAAGTAGAAACTGGGAAACGCCTGCTATCGATTATAATCTTGATATTAGTATTAATTATAAATCCAGACGTTGAGCATAATACACTTATGTATCGCATATCACTCACTAATCTTGACAGTAGCATATCAATGCAGTATCTTGTATTCAAATTGCGGAAGAGCGATTGCGTATCTGTAATAACCATCGTCTTAAGTATGGTTTTTCAAAAACAAGTTTAGAAGCTGAAGTCTTGCAACAGAATGGGTTCCATATATAGATACAAGTGTATGGTTTTGTTTGTCTTACATCCATCATTGCATTAACAATGTGATGAAGTGATCATACTGGTTGTACGTTAGAATTTCGAAATGGTTGAAGAACTCAAACGTCATCATCGTATGGTAGTTCCAAGGCGGTGAAGCAATTGGATTCATTTCTGTGTATTGCTGTGTATTTGTGTTTCGTGTCCTGAACATTTGTTTAGTGTCTCAAGTGTGTTCAGTTTGTCCCTAGTCACCAATAAAGTTCCAGATGATAAAAAATAGCGTGTCTCTCTTATTGTAATGTGAAGCTTAAGTTTCACTTTGTTTTTATTTGATTTTTCTTTCATCACACAAAATAAGACAAGATACCACCTTGCAAAATAACATGCAATTTATTAATTATATGCATTTAGTAATACGCTATAAGTAATGGTAATGAACTTACCCTCAATGTTTTCGATCCAAAACTATATAAATGTTAAACTCTTCAAAGTCAATTAAAATAGTTTTCTTATGTATGTGTGAGCGTCATTTAAAAAACAAAACACATTACTATCATTTGAATTGAAGTTTCCCATTTACTCTTTAATTGATTAGATGTCATTCAATTCAATCTTCGAAAGATCGAAATAACCATATAATTTATTCGGACTTTGAAGGATATGTGGTAGGAAAGTTAGCTTTGATATATGCAACGCTTAAACACAATATCAACAATGAGTGTATTCTAAACCCAATGGGTGACAAATACGGTCGAATATTTGTATATGTATGTACATATGATACGGTATTGAAACATTGACATAACTGTGTGCGAATACCACTTTTTAATCTTAATTTATATCCACAAATGATGGTTTTAGTGCCAAAAGCTGAAATTCCCGTATTCTCAAATAAATATAGAACGGACATAATGCATTCATCAGAACCTCTCTGATTAATTATTTAACCAGACAAAAATCTAAACTGAATTACAGGTTTTGCTATGTTTCGCAAGATATTTTAAATACCTCTGTAATACAGGAAGCAATACCATTATAAAACCACATATACAACATTGTTATTTCTGTTTGAAATTTGACTTGAAACCAATCGAAGTTATACTGGATTCATATAAAGCGCATATGCTTATAATCTAACATTATTGTGTTTATGTTATTAATATGACTGTTAATTTTGAAAACAGGTTGATTTTCGTATTTAACCACCAATCGGTATTGAAATGTTTGTAAAAACAACACTTTGGACTAACTGATCAATATATATGCGTTATGTTCTGTCTTAACTATACGTAAATCTAAAACTTATACTGCCACAACTATACTTTTGATATAGCTGTCACAAAATACATTCCACACATTCTGTCGATAAACGGTACTGTATCTACACAAAGGTATCCATTGTAAAGGTAATACAATTTCAAATAAAAAATATTATTAATTAGCAAACTATTAGGGAAAAGTACACGCTACGGGCAAATACATCAAATTAAAACAAAATATTGCCAGTTAAAATTAAGACAGTATAAAGCGTAAACAAACAAATAAGAATATGTATATTTATGTTATGTTTTCGTCTGTTTTGTTAAAATGTGCAACATGTTGATCGCTTTAATGGGGGCATTACTTCAGTAAAGTCAAACCTTCATACAGCAATATTTTTAAACGTGTACAATATCTTTTATAGGTAAAGGATACCCTTTATGTGCATCGAGTTTATTGCATGATCTTTCTATAACGATAGAAGTAAAAACAAGTTGCATTAGCTTACTAAAGCAATTATTCCCAAAGGAATCGTAAATTTCAAACGGGAAACATTTTCAAGATATCACATTAATGTTGACTTCAAGCCACGACAGATGTATCATTGAGACAGATTTAGTATTTATGATCGACATACCTTATTATCTGAAAAATATACGAGAATGCAGCAATATTTACGCGTCCTCAGGGGCGGTTCCAGGGGGTGGGGTAGTCGTTACCTGGTAACTTGTTTCTTAGCACTTATTAAAAACCTGGGAATGGCCTGCTAATTCGGTACACTACCTTACGCATAATTTCGCACACACTTCAGCCCCTGTTTTCCCAAAGCGCGGATCAAATTCATCTTTCGACGCTAACGCCTTTGCACTTCTCCCACTTTGTTTTTTATTTTTATTTTTCAATAGTCATTATCTCTAACTATCTATCTAGTATTTATGTGAAAAACAATAAATGTGTCATTGGGTCTGCATATACACCAAATTTTTAACGCCTATGTTAATAATCACTGCCTGGGGCTTATCAGCGGAGCCAGATATTCCTTTTTGACTTGTTTAGGGTTAATTTATCATGTGATAAGGTAAGGAGATGTTTTGCTTCCAATGCTCATCGTATTTACAGCTATACAGTAACACTATATTTTTTCTTTACGTGAACGTAAACGTTATCATGCGATCCGGCCTGATTTAACTGTCAATATTGATTATTTCGAGTGTTATTGAAAATTACGGTGTTTAGATGAAACTTACATTTAGGTGTATGTTTTAATTTAATGAAATAAAACATGTGCTCACAGATTCGGTACCGAGAGAAAAAAGTGTTAAAGTTAAGTTTCATTCTTATTTAACAAGATAAAACTGAGTAAGGTATGTTAAATAACTTGAATACGAATTACCATGGGAGAAAAAAAAACAGGTTTCAAAATCTGTGAATACCTGCTATCGATTCCTATCCGGGCTTTCAGATTCAGACGCCGAGAAAGTAAATTTTATCCGCGCATATCAACGAATTATCTTGTCAAAAGCATGCACTGTAATATATAATTCATATCCAACAGAATTATCTTGTAATAAAATGGCGGAACAGCGATAGTGTTCCTGTAATACAGGCCGTAATTATGATGCTGTTCTAGAAACGGAAATATAAAACCGGAAATAAGACTGTCTAAGGATAGACACGACATGGGATGGGGATAACATTTTTTTAAATATGTTTTTCTCTGAGAAATCGTATTTATTGGACGCAGCATGCGGAAGTTGTTGTAGGAGTCGGTTTGTGTTGTTGTGAGCTCGAATCCCACTACATTTTTGCATTCTTATGCAAATTTCTGATGGAAGAAAACATAAATGAATAGCCTTTTTTGTAAAAGAAATAATAACAAGAAAAGATGTAGAGCAACATCGATGTTCAAACTTGATGTATCACAACTCAAAAATAATATACTGTAACTTATATATTCTGTATCTTGGGCCGGAGGCCTTTTTTTTACAAAACACTTTTGTCTTTTGTCTCTCTTATAGGCAAGATTGAAAATATCGGCATAATATACATGTTTGTTTATGGTTTCATCAAAATAGCATGCAATTAAATAGATATGTACCTCACAAGAAGGAAAAAGCGTCGATATGTCCCTTCAAGACAATCATAGGATACGTTGTAAATAATTTACAACGTCGATTAACATAGCAATTAGTTACATCCTCAGTGTTACAAATCTGGTGTTGAATTCTAAGAAGACATGAACCATTATGTTGTCGGATTGCAAACTATTTCTGCAAAGGTTTTAGATGGTAGAGAACCTTTGACTTTTGTTTTAATAACGTGTCTATGCCCGTGTCTATGTTGTATGACCACATAATTCATTATATATTTTATAACATACGATGAAATGACACCGCCGGTACAAGCAGTCATTGTTCGGTGTGCAATATAGGGTATATATGGGTCGCCCTGGCGTAGTGGATATGGTGTCCGTCTAGCGCCCGGGAGGTCACGGGTTCGATCCACACTGTGGGAGCGTTCTTTAGATCTCCCATGCATTTCCACCGTACATATTATTTTACCGAAAACATTAAATGTCCACACAAAAACGTTGCATATTAATTATAATATGGAAATGGGATGCCTTCATAATCGCACAAACGCAACACAATTTAAATTTAATTCTTAGGTTAATTACTGGAAGAATTACTGTCATTGAAAAACACCCATATCATATACAATCAAAGTTCTTAACGTACTGGGTGAGGCGATTTTGCTCAAATTTTGTGGTCGTAAAAACACTATTAACATGTGTCATTGGGACAAAGTACGCACACCGAGTAAATAGTTTCATGATTTAACTCTATTGTTTTCTCAGCAAAATGAAAACACTGATTGCTTTGATGAAGGACTGAACTACACAAGAGTAGTTTAACTGCTGTGAAAGTGACAACCACAACATGTATTTTGTGTGTAAGGAAAAAGTTCAAAACTGGCATGAAAAGCACGGGCGAATTATCATATAAAAACTTTTTAGCGCAGAGAACATTGGAATGTTTTCTTTGACAGTAAAAAAATAGCTCGTGGTAATTATATTTTGTCGCCCATATCGCGAACGCAGTTGATTTCTTAAAACAAAAGAACATAAATGCGCTGTATCGGTTAAGTGTAGATAGTTCAGTGTAACTCGGGTGCTAATGCCACAGTGAGAAGACGTTGCCATGGATGGAACGCGCGCAATAAGCTGATGATGTCAAACTGTTACAATCCAAGGATGTTTGTCGCACAACGAGTGTGTAAACAGCGTTAAGGCGGGCAAAACTGGATTGAACTGGATTTATTGATGAGCATTTCAGAAGGGATTTTTTTTTATTGTTCCATTGATCACGTGATAATGTTTGTGCGCATTAATACTAATACCATGCGATCGGAGCTTTTTTGTTTGCGAATGCAGAATCTGCATGTAAAGTGGTTAATTGCAGTAACGGACTTCATTGTTCAGTCTACGTATATTATGTAACCTATTGGGCGAATTGCAGAAGGCAATCGCCCCAAAAACGTGCACTCCGTGTACAATATAAAACCGCAATTCATATAGTTCAGCAACATATACTGCAACATGCGATGTACTGTAATGTAATCGTGCGTCAATAAAAGCAAGTAAGTAGAGTTGCAACAAAAAAAAAACACCCGTGCAAAAACATTTGCAGAAATACGATACGCAAGTAACATAACATTGATGCAAGAATATAAATGTGCATCTATATTTGAACCGCAAAATACTGTTTTCGTTTTCAAACTATATTAACCGTTTCCAAACACTATAAATCCTTCTCGAAGATAAAACAACTATTTATATTTGTATGCGCGCATCATATAAGACGCATTAAAACAGATAATTGACATTTGAAAGGAAGTTTTCCATGAATTATGAAATTAAAAAAGATGAGCTATATTTAATCTATAATTTTCTCGCTTCGCATTAATGGTTTGAGAACGACAAAAAAGCCTTTATAGTTATAGGTATTTTGAGGGGTCTTCTTGAAATTATGAGTCGATTTTTGAAATATGCATTGAGCATGCAAAGTTTTTCTTTAAATTATAAACAGTAATTTAATTGTTTGTCACCCCTAAATAATAAAAACTTATTGTCAATAGAGAGTGTTGCTTGGATCTTAAACATGTCCGTAAATACTACATTTGATTGATCGTCAGCGAACCTAATAAAGTCTAAGTGCTTTTCAAAGATGAAGACGATTCTTTGAAAATATTCTATGGAATGTACTGTGTTCTTTTCCTTCTTTGAAACAAAAGGTTGATTACTTTGATGATTATGATTATTTATCTTATTAAGATGATGTGTATAATAATGTTGGTGATGGCTGCTATAATAACAAGGACCAGATGTTGTTTACGCACAAGTTGAAGAAGATATTAGTCATGAACTTTATAACAAGCTTGTATGTGATGATTATAAATGTAAGCCTATTGAGCATTTGCAAAAGTACCACTCGCATTAAACATACTTTGTATTTTGATCTTAGTGAATTGAATGTCCACGACAGTTGGCTTTATTACCAAACGCTTGAAAATCAATAGAGATAAGAAAGTACTCTGAAATTGTGTACTTTTAAATATATCTATTATGGTTTCCGTATTTTGCTTTGACAATAAATCCTACCTTAAAGGAACTGATACACTTACTAAAGCACTTACATATTCGGTAAAGTATTTTTCCGGAAACTTGATGTTATGGCGCTATTGTCCCTATTTTCAAAAAAGGAGATAAACATGTTGCATCTAACTATAGAGGTATTACATTAGTAAATATCATAGCTAAAATATGTTCAACTACATTGCGCAATTGAATTAATTCTTGNATTTAACCAACCGAAATTAAAATACTCTAGAATGTTTAAGACTGAATTCGCGTATGAAAAATATTAAGATTGCATCAATACTAAAAATCACAAACAAAATTTATCAAGATTTAGACTTAGCGCCCATAAACTTGAAATAGAAACTGGTAGATATAATAACATTCCAAGAGACCAACGCACATGTAGACTATGTAACTCAAACGTTGTTGAATCTGAATATCACTTCTTTTTAACTTGCCTAATCTATAAAGATCTACGAACAAAATATTGTATTCGATCAAACTGGCCAAATTTAAAGAAATTTAAAAACATACTATCTTGTCAACATAACAGAGTCATTAAGAATGTTGCCAGATTCACAACTGATGCCATGAAACTCCGCGAGGAAAAATTACAAGCATTTGCTGCTTCTTAAACTAATAGTGTATGTAACCCTAATTGTATTGTATATATATTACTTGTTTGCTCTTTTCTTTTCTTTTTTGTTGTTGTTGTTAATACGTACACGTTTGTACATAATGTTTGAACACTTTCATTATAGTTTGTGTTTGTTTATTTGCATTATTGTATTTGTATTGTAGTGATGCACTTTGATTATACTTTTTTACTTGTATGTAAATGGTCAAAGGCGTCTTGCAGATATACCAAATAAAAAACTTAAACTAAAGCCGCACAGCCGATTCACTTTTTAAAGAGCCACGAAAATAAGTGTAATTATAAACTGAATATCTAGACATAATTGAATAACAATAAAGTTTTATGAAAACAAAAACAAAAACAATATTGCAGTACGTAATAAATAAGGCAATACATTGTCCATGCTCACTAATATGTATACAATACAATACATAAACCTGTTCCAAAACGCGCAATTCAATATTATCATTATCAACTTAAAATATACCGCAAATCCCTGTGCTCATCTGCAATAACAAAAATGTACTTATAACATTCATCGATGTAAATAACACGGCTCTCATGGTTCAAGTAAGGCAATGCAAGTTGCATTAGTTTACTGAAGCAGGTATCCCCTGACGAGTCGTTACGTTAGAATGCTATTTACGTCGGCAGTCCTTAGGTGACGTTGCGCCAACTAGGTGTTATCATCAAGACAGTTTAAAGATGCTGAATCTTTTTCTTTATCGATTTTGTTTGTATATCTCTCGTTTAGGTTTTCAAGTTCATGTTGGTTTGCGAAATAGTATTCTTGTGTTTAGTAAGCATATAATTAAGAGAAAATATTGTTCAAGCATTCTTAAGAATTTAGAAACATTGGGGCCATCTGCATTAGTACAACGAAGCATTTTTCCACGACACTGACGCATTTATCCCCGAAACGTATGCATTTATCCCCGAAGGGATTTTGACGTTAGAACAGAAAACACATGCGATAAATGACATTTACTCATTTACTTTGGCAGCCCTTCGTGGACGTAACGCCATGTTACTTGTATTATTCAGGTAGTTAAACATATTTATGTCCGAAATGCCTTATTATCCAAAAAATATACGATAACGCCGTAACGTAAATGCGTCCTAAGGGACAGTTTCTGGCGGGATGGGTTGCCTGGAAACTTGTTTTTCTTGCGGTATTTAAACAGCTGTGTTAATGGTTTATACGTAATCGCTGTCATGAGAGAATACAGATGCATTAACAATATACGTAAACGCATTGATGTTATACAAATGTGACATTTTGGTACTATAATTATTGTCTTCAATGTTTTGCGCGAAAAAATACAGATCAAAATCTACAATCCTCACTTTAAGAAACAATTCATCTGTTCATGTCTTTGATCTGCATTATAAGAGAATAGCTTATAAATATTCATGGACATAACACCCTACTCAATCACAGTGAGAGCAATCATATCACCTTTCATCAACGGTGAATAATGTTTGTCGACCATACAATACGTTTTAAGGTGGTTAATTGTTAATACAATTCTCCTTTTGCAAAGTTATTGTTTTTTTCCGTTTTCTGTTGTTTTTTGTAAGGTTTTCTCCAAGGAAAATGTAAAATTAATTGATTGGAATATGCAAAGCTGTTCCATGATATACCACTGTACAATATAAGCCAATACGTGACCATATGAAGATTTCGTTAGCATGACGCACATGGTGTATTGCCGGTGGCCAATACATCTCTAGTTGATATTGATGTTTTGGTAGTTTTGCATTACAAATATGCAAGTACTTAACAAATCGGCTTGAACAAACACCTAACACCTTACCTCGCAGGCTTTCGTAGCCTCTAATCTAGGTTCAATATTTCAAGTCCCACTTCATCGAAGCTCACACCTCTTGATCTCATTATTGTCTTCCAAAAGGTCACTAACATTCATTTACTCCAAAACTTCTCGCCAACACGTAGGATTTATTTCAATAATAATAAATGATGACTTTGACGAGCATTCTCACAGAATTATCAATCCAGACGTTGAGAATAATAAAGTTATCTTGCGCATGTCAATTATCTCTTTATTAGCATACACGATGATATTCAATCATATCAATACAATATCTTGTATTCAAATTGCGGAACAGCGATTGTGTTTATGTAATGAACGTTATTATTAAAATGGTTTTCCAGAAACAGATTTAGTTTCTGAAGTCTTAGTCTGTCTTGCAATAGAACGAGCTACGTGTGTTGATATAAGTGTTTACTGTCTCAGGGTTTGCAACGTGTACCTTTTCAAAAATAAAGGTCAACGTGACATAATAAGGTTTCTCTCATTGTACATGGTGCAGCTGATTTCCCGATTATTAAAATACATTACACAAAATAAAAGAAGATACCACCTTGCAAAATAATATTCAATTTATTGATTCTATGCATTGTTTCAATAAGTTATGGATATGATGCCCTCAAGGTTTTCGATCTAAAACTATATATGTTGAGCGTCGTAAAAAACCGGGCAAAATGCATGTGCGTAAAGTGTCGTCCCAGATTAGCCTGTGCAGTCCGCACAGGCTTATAAGGGACGACACTTTCCGCCTAAAGTGGATTTGCGCTAAGAAGAGACATCATTTAAACAAAAAATTCCATAAAAGCGGAAATTGTCGTCCCTGATTAGCCTGTGCTGACAGCACAGGCTAATCTGGGATGACAATTTACGCACAAGCATTATGCCCGGTTTTCTCAATACGCGAAACATACATGCTTAACTCTTCAAAGTCTACAACAATAGTTCCCTAGTGTATGTGTGAACGTCATTTAGAGAGCAATAAAGCACATTACTATCATTTGAAAGCAAGTTCCCCATTTACTCTATAGATGATTAGATTGCATCGAATCTACAATATACGCTCAAAGCATTAATCTTCCAATTAAATCCAATGTGCGGAAAATCGGAATAACCATATAATTTATTTAGACTTTGAAGGACTTGTGCTAGGAAAGTTAGCTTTGATATATGCAAATAGTTTTTACAAAATATCAATCTATTTGTATTCTAAGCCCAATGAGTGACACATACTATCGAATAATTGTTTACTTATCTACATAGGATAAGGTAGCGAAAGATTGACATAACCCCGTGCGAACTTTTTTATCTTTATTTTATATCTACAGCAGATGGTTTTATTGCCAAAAGCTGAAATTCCCGTATTCTCAAATCAATATAGAACACACATAATGCATTCATCAGAACCTCTGTAGTTAATTCTTTAAACAATCAAAGACCTAAACTGAATCACGGTTTTTTTCTATGATTCGCAAGGTATTGTAAATATCTATTCAATACAGGAAGCAATTATATTATGAAACCACACATACAGCATTGTTTTTTCTATTTGAAACATGACATGAAACCAATCGAACCTCTACTTGATTCATAAAAAGCGCCTATGCTAATAACAATTCATTTTGGTGTTTCTGTTATTTATATTACTGTCAATATTCAAAACATGTTGATTCTCGTATTTAACCAACATTCGGTAGTGCAGTGTTTGTAAATACAGCACTTTGAAATAAATGAGCAATTAATCTGCGTTAGGTCATGTCTCAACTTCTCGCAAGTCTAAAACTTATACTATACTTATGATATAGCTGTCACAACATGTATTCAAAAATTTCTGTGGATAAACGTTACTGTATAAACACAAAGGTATCCAACGTAAAAATAACTCAATTCAAATATGATTAATTTACAAAATATTAAGGAAAAGTACTAGCGTTCGCCACCTGTTCACACAATCCGGGCAAATATATACGATTTAAATACACTTTACGTCAGTCAACATTCAGACAACATAAAGCTTTTAAACGAGAAAAGACGGGAAGATGTATATTTATGTTATGTTCAGTCATACAATCAATATTTTAAAAATGAACACTATCTTTTATAGGTAATGGATATCCCTAATGTGAATCGAGTTTGAAGACATAGTCTTTCTATAACGATAGAAGTAAAAAACAAGGTGTATTAGATTACTGAAGCAATTATTCCCGAAAGAATCGTGAATTTGCATCGGGAAACATTATAACAAAATCGCAGTAATTAAAACTTCAAGCCAAGACAGATTTATTATTGAGACATATTTAATATTTATTACCGAAATGCCTTATTATCTGAGAACGAAGTAACATTTATGCGACCTTAGGGATGGAATGGGGGTGGGGGTCGTTGTCTGGTTACTTGTTGTTTTTTTTGCACCTGAGCGTGGTAGGTACAATAATTGGTTTTCATTTAATAGTCAACATGGGATCAATGTTAAATTCACGAAGAAAGATGATGTTCTCCAAATGTGATATTTTTCGAGACTCTTTACATTGTGAATGGTTTCTAATAAGGATACTTGTACGAGTATGACGAAACTCCGCAATCATCACAGACCATGTATAAGTTTTATTGAAAATGATCAAATTACTGTTAGACAACTGTAAGGTCTGAATATTGTGACAATTCTATAGCACAAAACCATTATACGAAGTTGTGTCTTGTTTGTTTATACAAATTGAACACATTTAGCATGCGGAAACAATTGGAAGAGGTCAAAGGTGGCCGGTCAGCTTCAATTTCAATTTATCATAGGACATTCGGATTGGACATGCAACATCGCCGATGTTAATAATCACTGCCTGGGGCTTATCAGCGGATCCTGATATGCCTTTTTGACTTGTTTAGGGTTAATTTATCATCTGATAAGGCATGGAGTTGTTTTGCCTCCAATGTCCATCGTGTTTTACAGCTAGACATAAATAATATTATTTTTCTTTATGCGAACGTAAACGTTATCATGCGATCTGAACTGAGTTAAATTTCAATAAGATTATTTCGGATGTTATTCTAAATTATTACGGTGAAAAATGAAATTGATGGTGATGGTGTTCTGGTGTAACTAACGATAAGGGTGTATTTTTATTTGATTAAATGAACCATTTGTTTTAAGAATCGGTACCAGGCAAATAAAACAAGTGTTGACGTTTCTTTGCATTCTTATTTAGCAAAGATAAAACTGCGTAAGGTATGTTTAATGACTTGAATATGAGTACCCAACACGAATTGATTACCATAGGAGAAATGACTAGCTATATGATATTAAGGGGAAATAGCGTCGATATGCCCCTTCAAAACAACCATAGAAGACGTTGTAAATGATATACGACGTCGATGTAATAAGCCTTTCATTACATCTTCGGTGTTACAAAGTTGGGGTTGTATTCTTAGAAGACATGGACCATTATGTTCTCCGATTGCAAAATACCTGGTGCAAAGATTAGTCTGTGGATAACCGTTAACTTCTTTTTAATAACGTGTCCATGTTTAAGACCACATACTTCCTTAAACTAGTATATTGAATAACATACGATGCAATGACATCGCCGGTACAAGCAGTCATACTTCACTGTGCAATATCTCAGGTCTCAGGACTTAACAGAAATTTTAATACTGAAGAAGTATACATGTATTTGCGTATAGCAAGTAATTATTAAATTACTAGTACTCATGTATTATCTATCTTGAAAATTACTGATTTAAGTAGAGACGATTGTACACATATTATAAGGATTTTGATTAATATTTCACCTTTTAGGGGCTATACATCCGAATTTATTTATTAACAAAATATATCTGAATTACAAAACATTTTCCTTTAATTATGTCACATGCGCATGTGTCGACAATAAATTTCCACTGTAAATAGTAGTTTAGCAAAAAGCATTAAATGGACACATTGTTTAATAATTTTACTATGTAAATGGGATGCATTGCATAAACGCAACCAAAACAAAGTTTAATCCAAAGTAATTAACTCGAAGAATTACTGTCTTTGCAATACACCCTAATCAAAGAAAAAACAAACGTACGTTCCGTCTACAAAATAAAACCGCAATTGATATAGTTCAGCAACATATACTTCAACATACTATGTTTTGTTATGTAATCGTACGTCAATAAAAGCACTTAAATAGTGTCGCAACCACATCAAACACTCGTGCTCAATCATATGAAGAAATAGTAACATAACATTTATGTAAGTACACAATGTATATAAATGTGCATCTGTATTTGAACCGTCTAAGAGTGCTTTCATTTCCAAAATCTATTAATCGTTTCCAAACACGATTCAACCTTTTCAAAGACTAGAAAACTATTTATATTTCTATGGCGCATCATCTAAAGCGCATTAAAGCAGATAATTGTCATTTGAAAGGAAGTTTTCCAATAATTATGTAATTAAAAGAGAAAAAAGCTGTATTTAATCTATGAATAATCCGTTTCTCAGTAATCATATGAGAACGACCGGAAATTTTGTATAGTTATATGTATTTCAAAGGGTCTGCGTTTAAATAATGAGTCTATTTTTTAAATTTGAATTGAGTATGCAAAGTTTTCCTTGGAATTACCAATCGTTATTTAATTATTTGTCACCCCTGCATAATAACAACTTACTTTCAATCAAGACTTGTTGCTTGGATCTAAAACATTTCCGTAAATACTATATGTGGATGGTCGTCAGCTTATACTTTATACCTAAAGCAAAGACTAACTGCTTTTTAAAGGTGAAGATGATTTCTCGAAAATATTTTATGGAATGCAGTGTGTTATTTTCTTACTTTGAAAACAAACGTCGATTACAATGATGATTATGCTTTTGTATCGTATTCAGATGGTGTTTATACTAATGTTGATGATGACTGCTATAATAACAGGACAGCTCTAGATGCTGTTGACGCACAAGTGGAAGAAGATGTTAGTAAGCAACCTTTTGACAAGATTGAATGCAATTATAATATGGCTATGGAACATATGCAAAATACAAACGGATGGAACTTAGTTTGATTTCAGTATATGTCCACGACAGCTGGCGTTATTACCAAATGCTTGCAAATCAATAGATAAAAGAAAGTATACATTCATGACAACTCTGCAATTTTGTACGTTTAACTATAACTCCAATAGTTTCCGTATGTTGATATGACACTACATCCTGCATTAAAAGAAGGGATACACTTAATGAAGCCACATAGCCGATTAACTATTTATAAGAACCGCGAGCATTAGTGTTATTATATACTAAATAACTAGACATAACTGAATAACAACACAGGTTTATCAAAAACAAGCTTGCAATACGTAATAAATAAGGCCATATATTGTCAATACTTACTAGTATACAACAAATACATAAAACATGTTCACAAGCGTCAAACAATAGTTTCATTCTCAACATTAAGTATGCCGCAATTCCCTGTGCTCATCCGCAATAACTAAAACATACTTTGACCATTCATCTGTGGAAATAACACGGCTCTCATTGTACTAATAAGACAACGCCAGTTGCATTAGTTTACTGAAGCACGGATCCCCGATAGTTAGCCTTTGGGCTACGCTCTGTGAGAAAGGGGTTTAATGCGTGTGCGTTTAGTGTCGTCCCAATCTAGGCTGTGCAGTTCGCACAGGTTAATCAGGGACGACACTTTCCGCTTTTATGGTATTTTTCGTTTACAGAAAGTCTCTTCTTAGCAAACATCCAGTTTAGGCGGAAAGTGTCCTACCTGATAAGCCTGTGTGGATTACACAGGCTAATCCGGGACGACACTTTACGCACATGCAGTAAACGCCGTTTTCACACAGCGCGGCTCGAATTCTATGTACGTTAAGTCCGTCTGTGACTTTGCGCCAAGTAAGTTTTTTCATCAATAAAGTTTAAAGATGCTGAATCTGTATGTTTTCCGATTTTTTTATATCTCTCGTTGAAAGAAATAATTATTGCACTGATTCACAATCTATTAAGTATAATAAACCCATACAGGCAAAATTGACAAGTTAAAAAGAATCGGAACGAAGGAAAGGCGGTGCCAATATGTCCGTCATTGTTTATTTATATTTTAATCGCCAGCTTTGACAACAATCTGCGGAAATATGTTCGTAAAAATGTACGCGTAGACAGGGAAAGCTCCGAATACTCCGGCATTAATTGACAGATATCGGGAAACAAACGAAATGTAAACAAACATACGCTTTGTCAGACAAGATTAATAAGCAATAAAGCATTCATTAGTTTTAAGATGGCTTCGAATCTTTTATCAGTAGTTATTTCTTATGTAAATCGTTCGATAAGTATGCGTGTAAACAAGGTTTTCATTTTACATAACCAGCATCTTTAACATAATTTTATCCGAAATGCCTTATTATCCGAATAATATACGAAGACACCGTAACAATATTTGGGTCCTTAGGGACGGTTGCTTTCGCGTTTCGTTTCCTGGTAACTCGTTTCTTGTTGGTATTTCAACACCTGTGTATGATACTTTATATTGATGAGTTTTACTTAACTGCACACGTGGGACCATCGAACCATTTCCGTATAAATAATGACGCCCGCTAAATGCGATATGTTCTCATCATTGTTTCCTTATTAGTAGTATGAGTATATCTCATGAACAAACTTCATTACTACCAAACACGCTAAATTGTTCGTTTTCTATGGAATGGGTTCAAAAATAGTAAATTTTCATAGGACAAGTTTTCATACTACTTTTCAACCACTGTGTGGATGGTCTTGTAAACTTGAGCGTTTCATCAATCGAACAACATTAATGTGAGGGCTTGCTTCATATCGATTTAAACCAGCACCTTTCCTCTATCCTCTCTTACATTGTATCAAACATTCAATCTTTCAAAGTCGACTTACTTGTTCTTCATTTCTCTTGATTTCATTAGTATTAATGGTCATTATCTCTGGTTATCTACCTAAATCCTCGCCTATACGGAGGATTTTATAGAAAAACAACTATACATTTCGATGAACCCGCATATTCGCGAGGGTTCAGACACCCTTGTTAATCACTGGCCGTTGTTTAGCAGTCACTGGCCGGGTTTAATCTGCTTATCATTACATGCCCGCTTGACTTATTTAGGGTTGATTGCTTTTCTGATAACATCAGAAGATTTTTTTTCTGCAATGAGGTCTCTTTTGTACTGCCCGAGCGTGTATTAATTTTTAACAAAAATATGAACAAAACGAATGCAATTTTTACGAAGGATTTTGTTGTTTAAAATGACGACAATGCTGCTGGCGAAAACAACAGTAAGTATATACACTGGTAGACATATCACGAACTAGTAAACTAATAAAACAGGAAATATTTGACAAAGTTCAATGTTCATATTAGTTTAATGTTCTCTTCTATTATAAGACCATCATTTAAAAATTGTTCGTTTGCGATAATCTTAACAAATGAATGACAGATGTTTCGGTAGGTATGCGATTTTGTTTTGTTTATGAATTTTGTTGATATGTTATCATTTTGATTTATATTTAGTATGCCTCTATCATAACAATCAATATCATAGGTACACTTTTGATTTATCAAATATCAGTCGTGATATTGTGTATTTAATATTTGAAATTAAGTTCAATTACTATTCGGCTATGCAAATCCAGTTAAGCATTTAAAACCTTTCCTGGAAAAAATGGTTCGTGGTCTTACACAAGTATATACTAGTATACCATTTTGCAAAACGACCATTACAAAAACATCGTGTATATCCTTAGAGTAAATAACATAATGTATGTCTTGAATGCGTTTTCGTCTTATTTACTGTGGGTACATGTATTATAATATATAATGGGGATGTCCTTTATAAAGGCAATTGAAATAACGAAACTGTTTTGTTTTTTTGATTAAATGACTGCAGACAAAAACATATTATACCAAGACGATGTACAAATATAAATAGTTTCAATATTAAAGGACTTAAGAGGAGATGAATTTATTTTCGTTCTTTTTCTTTATGTCTCAGTGGACTAGACGACCTTTTTCAGGCCAATGGCTTGTGACACGTGGCATAATTATTGCCAAAGATAACGTTTCTTTGGGGATAATAAACGATGTAGACAAACGTCTGAGGATAAACAGATACACGATCAATGACAGTGACAATTTTAATATGTCTTCGACATGACCCACATCGGACAATGGTAACAGTTTATCGACTGTTTCGTCAAAGTGGTTTCCTGAATTGTGTCTTTGACATTATGCGACAGGCAACGTCGAAAACGGAAGATGACAACCGTCGCCCAAAACACA
The DNA here is from genome assembly GCA_007657795.1 of Dreissena rostriformis. NCBI lineage: Eukaryota > Metazoa > Mollusca > Bivalvia > Myida > Dreissenidae > Dreissena > Dreissena rostriformis. The sequence continues at coordinate 28,610 of VMBQ01008098.1, forward strand.
CTTTACATTGACCAAGACTTTGAATGTGCAGCGAAGTTAAAATAAAGTGATAAAAATGTTGCTGATTATGGTTTACTGATATAACAACGAATGCCTTATTGGGGAAATGGCATAAGTGTGAGAAAAAGACTCGTTTCTGTTGAATTTGAAAGTTGTTGACTACGATACTTTTTATTTCATTTCAGATACAGATGTTGTTGATACTAATTGTTAGGATATTTCAAAATTATTCAAAACGAAGATGATACTGTTACTTATGTTATGAAAACCTGTTATTATAAGTGTCATTTGTGCGTACAAAACATGTTATTCAACCAACAACATATCTCGTAATACCTAATACATATATTGCATACATTTTTCCTAGTTCTTGTCCTTGAAAGTTAGGTGTATTACCAAAAGCCGGAAAACGTGTGTTTTCAAATCAGTGCAGAAATTAAATCATCAATAGTACTTCTTATGGTAATTTGGAAAGACTACTAAAAACTCAATGGGCTTCGGTGTGTTCCTATGTTTTGCAAGGAATTGCAAATCCTTTTGCATAACAGGAAACAATAAACACAACCACACACACAGCTGTTTGGAAGATTCTCCCTTATCAGTCAATAAAGACGTGGCTGAACTGGACGCATACAAAGCCCAATGAAATTCTAGATATTCGGTTATAATTCCCCACTAAAGCTTTTATATTCGAAACATCTGGCTTTACGAGAATTGCGAAATGCCTTCGTGCAACTGCAATGAAAACCAATATTGGTAGAATTTAAAGACTAACTTATACGTTTTGAAATGATGTGGCAATTATATAATAGCTTGAATGAACAAGTAACATGAAAACTAGCTCACATGCTCGAAATTATTTTCGTTAAATGACATTGTTATTGACTCGGTAGAAAGACTACGTAGAGCGATAGAAACATACATTTGTTCTGATATTACCTAGCTGTTACACTTTCTTAAAACAACGATTTTAGTTGAATAATTACAACCGAAATGCGGAATGCTCGGGGTAAAACGATGCATTGTTATTCGTTTGATCGTAGCATTTGCAGTGATGGCTAAACTCATTCTGAACTATTTCGGTCGGGATCCGACATTTTCGGCACTAATTATGGTAGGATTCTTTCTAAGATAAAGATACACTTTTAAAGCTATGTTGTAATAAAATAAGTTCCGTTGGTATTGGCAGATGTGCGCAGTAAAACGACGAGTATATTCAAGAGTGACTGTAATATCTAACGCAAGTATAGCCTGTATCTGTATATACTCAGTAATAAACTGAATCAGTGCTTTTAAACATACTTTAATCTACTCAAATTGGAACACTGTAATCTCTTCAAATATATCTACAAAGTATAGCAAGCTGCTAATATACTCTACGTGAGCGTCATTAAAAGCGCATTAAAACAGAAAATTGACATTTGAAAGGAAGTTTCCGTTTATTCTATAATAAATTGAGATAAGCTGTTTAGTATATGCATATTTTACGCGAAATTTCTCTGACATAATGGAATAACCATATAATAATATGGAGATAAGAGGACAAGAGCTTAGAGTCTAAGAACTGAATATGTAAATTGGCAATTACAAATGCTTAACGTTTTGTTTTTCAATATGGATCTCAATTAATTGTATCTTACACTTAAATTACATATACGTTCCTGTTATAGACATCGGCCTTTACAGCCCTTATACTTTTTTCGGAAGGAGACATCGCAGTTTGTGATATCAAATTCTTGAAGTAGTATGTCTTTCTTTAAGAATCAAAACGATGTGTCATTTTAATTTTATATACGGTGTCTAATACGCAATTCATTGAATTTACCATTCCAAGATCGTCACCCTGCTTTAATCATGTTTATGTTTAATGCGGTGTTGCCTTGTTATGTAAATGCAATAGGCTACGTGCATTATTAAACAAACAAAAACTAGCGGTTCTTCCTTATCATGTTTATGAAAATGTATTAATCATATGTTGAAATGGTTTAAGGTCCTTAGGCCAAAAAAAAAATAGGTCCGTTTCCGGTCTCTTTGGAAAAAAACAGGGTCGGTAGGTAGGGATTTTTTTTATTTTTTTTGTCTTTCGGGTACTAGAATGGAGAAATGAACCGAAATAAACGAAAATGAACACATTTTTTTTTGGCGACCCCAATAAAAAGTCGAGGGTCGGCGCCGATTCTGGAGACACGGTCGGGCGACCGGAAACGGACCTATTTTTTATTTGGCCTTATGAAAAACTTAAATTGCTGATAAACATGTTATAGCGAAAAATGTTTCGTCTCACTGGTCTCACTTGGCGAAGTGAGGTATTCCAAACCTTTGGTGTTTGAAGGTAACGATGACGATTTGCTGACGAAGTTGAAGGTGATGCAGCAGTATTTATTCGATTATTACGAATAGTCGTTCTCAGACGAACATTTAATGATCCATCTAAATTAATTATACGCCTTCTGTTGTACTATCAAGAGCTAACACTGAAGGAAAAAGACGATACAGAGAAAAAACTATCTTAGGACTGTCTCAAAGGGTTGTAAACACTACTTGATTAAAAGCAGCACTTTTTGAAGTTTAGAATATAAACCATATTCACTACCGAACAGTTGAACGAATAAACAATATTGTACTTTAAACGGCAACCATGTACCTTTCATCTGTAGTTATACGTTAGGCATACTATAGACTACTGAAAAAAACTCCTTCTGAAACGACTATAAAGCTTCTTTAACCGATTTTTCTTCAACACAGCTGGTTCTATTGCATATGTGCGTTATTTTCGTGAATGTTGTTCAAAGAAAACATATCGTCTTCTGAAATACACGCCACCGAGGTAATACTTTTTACTTTAGAGGTAATAGTAAACTCCTAATATCGAACAGTGGGAAGATATTGTTCTATGTGTTCTATGTGTTTTGACAAACTCAAATCATGGAGTGATATCAAGAAATGTACATGGTTTTGCATTGATAAAAACACTATTGTGTGCATCTGGGCAATGCATATGTGCATATGAGTCGCGTTCTGAGAAAACTGGACAAAATGCATGTGCGTAAAGTGTCATCACAGATAAGCCTGTGCAGTCCGCACAGGCTAATCCGGGACGACACTCTGCGCCTTAAATGGATTTTCGATAAGAAGAGACATCATTTAAACGAAAAATTCCATAAAAGCGGATATTGTCGTCCCTGATTAGCCTGTGCGTTCTGCATAGGCCAATCTGGGATGACAATTAACGCACAAGCATTTTGCCCAGTTTTCTCAGAACACGACTCATTTGTGCATGGATAAAGACACAAATAAATATGCGCATATGCCCAATAAACTAAAGATATGTGAAACAACTGTTTGTTTATATTATCCGCTGAACGATTGAGAAATATCATTCTTTCTGGCTCATGTCTAACGTATTTGTAATTGAAGATAAGTATCTTTTGACCAAGGTGTTACCTTGTTGGCATTATTTTATTTTGAACTTAACTGCAAGTTAAATGTATGCAGTTCATTATTCGCTATCGTTACACGATGGCCCGTCGTTGGAAATAAGCTAAATGGTATGTGCCATTTAACGTGTATAATCCTATGTGATTCAGAAGTTCTTAAGCATTAAAATGAAGGATTAATAATTAAGTATCATTTTATATCTCCAACAGCTGTTTTTATTGCCGAAAATCCATAAATCGCAGACGCGCAATTAAAATAATGCGTTTCGCGTGAAACCGCCAATAAGACAAGAACTTGAACTTGTTTATAATTCTATCATAATACACTTATATCATTATTCTCGATACAAATACCAATCCACACCTAAGAATAATCGTTTCCATATTGAAGCAATCGCTTGGAAACACGTTAAAGTTGTAACTTATCAAATTTGATTAAACTCTTCAAGGAACAGATACTTAATGGACTTAATAAGCAATTACTAACGAAATTAACGAGTGTTATTGCACATTCAAACTAAAAATACACACGTTTCGTGCACATTATATTAAGTTATTGATTCACTGAACAATACACTTTTTTTTCACTCTGATTGGATGGATGCCAATAGTGTATGATTAAACTGTGGGATGATAATTCGGTTATCTAGTCATTGAATTTAATTGACTTCATTGACTTTATCTGTGAAGGGACAGCCATTAACACATACACACACACAAACAACAACATCACACAATTTTAGCCACCATAATCTAAAACAATCTAAAACAATCGATCAAGAAAAAATATCATTGTTAAGCAATATTAGCGCTGCAATTTGTACAATACATGATTGACGAGCCTTCCTCACAAACATTAATGTCTAGCAAAGTTCCGAAAAGTGGTCAAAAAATAGAAATATTTATTGTGTAGCCAAATAGGTTTCAAACCTTTCCAACCAATACGCTACTACAGGTAGGAAGTAAATGTCAGCTCGTCAATTTAAAGCTCTTGCTATTTCAACCATCAACCTGTTATGCTATTCTCTTAGTACTAAATGGTCCTTAAATGTAGGCCTTACAAATACCTCCAATGGTTTGCAATAGTTTACCACCTCTTTTCACCTGTGTAGTGCTGTTCAAATATCATTTCAATTCAGCTTTATTGATAAAAAGGCGTTACACCCCATTAAGGCCGCTCGTTTTGGTGATTCATTTGCTAAGAAGGCGGTACAAATTACACTTTCTCTTTTTACTGGGAAAATAATTATGAAAGACAAGCCATTCATTAAAGTCAAATGTTTCGAATAAAGACTAGAATAAATATAACGAAATATTAGTGCATGTCATTTAATCCTGAATTTAATCCACGTGTTTACTTTAACTGTTTCACGTAAGTAATGATTTAAGTTTCTATAATAAATGATGGCGATTTTTAATAGCACAGAGGTATTAATTTTTTTAATTTAAGCGTGACGCTTGATTATCAGTCCACGATCTTGGATAATAACAACAACAACAACATTTATTCAGCAATAAAGCTTATACAAGCTCATAGCCTACATTATATATGTATTATACAATTTATAAGTAATGGTATAATATAGAAGTTGGACAAAAGTGTTATGAATTGATATATATGGTAAATTATAAAGGGAATAAAAAATGCATCTTATATTACAACTGTAATCTACTATTTACTAATTTACTTACAAGACATACGATTAGAAGAATTTGTAGTAAGTTGAGGAATATATTGATACCGATTTTTCAAAACGAGATTATTAACGTTGAATTATTTAAAATAACAATCTTAACGGCATAAAGAGAATAAACCAAAACGTTGTATTTTGTAATTTCACGCATGACATCAGCATGAAGCCCTATTCTGTCTTTGAACATTTTTCAAAAGAATACTGCATCTTTGTATACCAAACCTTCTATTTAAACATTTGTACGAGGGGACGATTCTCGAGATGTCTTAATCAATGTCATAATTTGTTGCCGCAGTTAACAAGTTAATTATTAGAAGTAAACGGTTTGATAGATAGATTTGCTTCAAAGCCCCTCTCTTCATTTCCTTCCACTACTTGTTTTTTCCTCGTTCGTACTACAACTGTTACTTCCTATTGTTCTTTATCCCCATATCGCTTTTTTTCGCTCTTGTTCAAGTTACACCAATCTTATTCCAACGTTATCTGAATATGCTTTTCGTAAATGTTCTTTGTTATTATCACAACATATCTGTAAAGCAAAGTGTGTGTTTGACACCGGACAACTGTACATATAAGACACTGTCTTTCGTTATAATCCCGTTGTAACATGTATGTGTTATACAATTGTGTCTGCATGTTTCTGCACCATGTTTTCTTGTTTGACATAAATATAAACCTCGCTCTGGAAAAATAGGGTTTAAAGCATGTGCGTAAAATGTCGTCCCAGATTAGCCTGTGCAGTCTACTCAGGCTTACAGGGGGCGACACTTTCCACCTTCCTGGATTTTGTGCTGAAAAAGAGACTTCCGTTAAACGGAAAAAAAGAAAGCGGAATGAGCCGTTCCTGATTAGCCCGTGCGGACTGACCAGGCTACTCTAGGACGACACTTTACGCACACGCATTAAGGCCTGCTCTCCGAGAGCATAGCTCAACAATGTTAAAACCAAGACTTTTTCACTACTAACGCAGCTTGCGCATACCTTTGTTTATAGCTTATGTTGTTACATATTTGATAGCAACCTTATTTAACAGTTCAAATTACTAATCTTATAGGTATAGTGCAAATAATTGTACAACTATAATTATATTCTATATATTACACAACACGATACCGCTATATACATAAAGTGGTATGAGCAACAATTCTTTATACAGAGAAAGCTTCAATAAGGGAAGTAACTTGACATTCAAAAATGTGCCATAAGAGAGGTAGTTAATGCTCTTGACGTGGAAGAAAATAATTGAGCCTCGCTCTGTGAAAATGGGGGTTTAATACATGTGCATAAACAGTCGTTCCAGATTAGCCTGTGCAGTGCGCACAGGCTAATCAGGGTCCCCACTTTCCGCTTGTATTGTATTTTTCGTTTAAAAGAAGACCCTTCTTGACCAAAATACAGTTTAGTCGGAAAGTGTCGTCAATGATTAGCCTGTGCGGACTGCACGGGCTAATCTGGGACGACACTTTACGCACGTGCATTAAACCCCCTGTTCACATGGCGAGGCTCAATTATATTTACTAATGAGGACGAGGAGATGAACCCCTGTGTACATGTGGCGTGTTCTGAGAAAACTGGGCAAAATGCTTGTGCGTAAAGTGTCATCCCAGATTAGCCTGTGCAGTTCGCACAGGCTAATCCGGGACGACACTTTCCGCATAAACTGGATTTTCGCTAAGAAGAGACATCATTGAAAAGAAAAATTCCATAAAAGCGGAAATTGTCGTCCCGGATTAGCCTGTGCGGACTGCACAAGCTAATCTGGGATGACAATTTACGCACAAGCATTATGCCCAGTTTTCTCAGAACACGACACATATAACAAAAAGTTCAGCTTCGAAACTAGCAACACATTGGCAAATTTCTTAAAATTATCGTTTTCCTTTTTCCTTATTCTAAAAAAGCCAGTTGCAAGGACCATTAAAGCAGTGTCATAATTTATGACCGTCAAATCGTTGTGTTGACACTTCTTAAAGACAAGGGTGATGTGTTTATTCTATTAGTAAACATTTTTCAGATAAAATAATTCGAACGGAATTGAGTGAGTACACATATTATTGTTTGACCCTTCGCGACGAACGGCAACATATTTATATTGTGTTCATGACCTAATTTCCCAGTTGTCCGCCCGCCAAGGGAGTGAACTTACGAACCCCTGATTAAAAGTTTTGCACTCCGCAGATATATCTAGCCAACCTGGCTAAAATAAACTTTTACCCTTTTCCGACCATTTCAAAAGTCGTTTTGGATGTTCCTGAAACACAAATATAAAAACTTTGTTCTCTTTGAAAACAAATGGCAGCATACGTACATAATGTCTTTTTCCCGGGACCTCTCATAGATGTTTCTCGTACTTTTTTGTTTAACATTTATTTCAGTGACAGTCAATTTACCCTCGTTATAGCGACCATTCATAGCATAATAAGAATTATGACTTGCCTAAGCAAATATGATTGCTCTATCCAGAATTTTTATTTTTCAAAACAAACGAAGGTTATACCTCTTTATCGAGCGTCTTGTACAATAGCTAACGAAGCAACATTAAAGTAGGGGATTATCTCTGTCTAATATGTAGGTAATATAGTAATAAAGAGATAACACTGACTATCGCAAGTTAGATTTCAAAAGCGAGTTGATGTGCTTTTTTTAATTAAAAAAAGATTCTTAGTATCTGTGTAGTTAACGTCTTCTGATATGAGGCAGTTTTAACTCAGACATTATTGAGACATAATATGTGGAATATACGTATTTATCATACTAATTGTTCGTGTTCTTCTAATGACATTACATCCAACGTTCTGTAGCGACGAATGGTTTTTAACAAGCATTTCGTGTACAATAAACCATATGAATTTCACAATGCAAAGAAACTGCCCAAAACGTATCATAAAAACTCAATCTACTAATCCACACTCAGGGTATTTTGAGCGCTTTGTTCTTACGATAAACAGGAATCATTTTCTCCTTAAAACGTAAGTTTTTAACCTATGAAAGATGGACTCATGTCGGAAAGTTATTGTTTGTATGTTATTCCAATTTATGAATGTATAAATTATATGCACATTTCTAAAATAGTATATCAGTTATATTGTTCCAAACGCATATATATAAGCATATGCCTAGCTCAAACTTTCTTCAAACCTATGTATGGGATGTCTGAATTGCTAACACAAACGATGTTTTGTGTGGTTAAACACGTATTTCAATAGCACTCTAACATGATTTAACATTGCACATTCAAATTGGCTTTTTCCCTTCAATCATGAACACATTTCAAAGGTTTAAGATTTCATTTCCGGATTGTTCTGTCTATTTGTGGAGCAGACTGGCAAATCCAGCCGCTAATTTATGCAAAATTTGATCTTTGAAAACATTTCGCCATACAGCCCTGATAAAAGTTGTGCGTACTACAGTACACGGTCGTATTGATGAAGAATACGATTATCTTTACAAAAAAGTAAATGCAACCTTAGTTCATTTTAAGTCAGTGTTAAAAGGAGTTAATGTGCAAACCTCGTGCACTCACACGCTGCGTATCGTTTCAAGATTTGTTACATGTTTACGAAATAATTCAAGTCTCTCTGTGTGGCAAGTTATTATTTTTATGATATACACGTGTTCTTTGGGTTAAGCGTAAACAAAATTCAAAAAGCATAATCATTGTCCTCTATCCGAGTAAATTTATTATCTGCGCATGCGCCAAGAACTACGTTGGCGATATAGATTATCAACAGCATGTTGTGTTTATTAAACATGCACCATTACCAAGACATAGTGTTATTCTCAGATGCAGTAAACTAGTTCGACGAATGAAAAAAACAAAGTTTGATGTTTTACTTAAAGTGATCGAAGTGGATTTAGGTTTAAAGCAAAAATCATCGATGTAGCCATAACAGTTTATACGAAGTTGATGATCAAGTGTATGATGCGGATTGTTTTATCTGGTGATGGTGTTTTTGATTCCCAACATAATGTAATGTTGCACAACATTATTTGCCCTTTGTTGTGATAAAAGCTAAGCCAGAACAATTGTAAATTGTCTTAAGGAGGTTTTACGATGGCGGCAGCTAAATAATAATATGTGGAATACAATTGATTACTAGAGGCGTACGCCAAGCCGTCACCTCTCTAATATCATGATTACAATATGTGTTGACGGAGGCCATGTCAGAATCGTAATATTTTTGCATTTCTGCTCGTTCTCCTTCCGGTCCCCGCACGGTTTGAATTCTACGCTCCACAATTCAAGATCACCGTGATTGCAAATCAGATAAACATAATTATGTTCCTATTGTTATTCATTTTGTTATCAGAGATTGAACATATTACGCCTGAATATTTAAACATGAATAAGATAGTCAAGATACCATGTATAATGATATATATCATTCACATTTTAAAATACAACAATTCCAAAAACACAATATGTTACAACTGAAGACCATATTACCATGAACAACAGACAAATGCCAATACCGTTACTATTCGCGTCACATATATCCACTCGATTACAAAAGTATACACGAAGAGAAAATATACATACTTCGAGGGATTGCTTCTGTAAACGCATTTAAAATACTTTCCAAAATACGATAACTGATACTGATGGCCATACATGTGAACATAATGATTACGACGACGGCGACGTTGATGATGATGTTGTTGTTGATGAGGATGAGGATGATGATGAAGATGCTCAAGATGCTGTAGTTGCTGATACTGATGATGCTGTTGATGAAGCTGCTGATGATGATGTTGCTGCTGATGTTACTGCTGCTGCTGTTGCTGATGCTGATCCTAATGCTTATTCTGCTGCTGATGCTACTGCTGATTATGATGTTGATGCTGCTGCTGATGCTGATGATGATGCTGATTCTGATTATTACTTCTTCAGGTATCGTCAATATAAGAAACACAGCCATAGGAAATTGTTGATTATCTGTTGTCTTACCTGAAAATCATCGGCCGTCTGCGGTTTATCCGTCATTTCTATGAGAATTAAAATCGTCCACAAATCTCTAAACAAAATCAGCACAACACACTATTGCCACCGAAGTTAATACCAGTTTCGATAAATATGTCGCTCAAAAACCTTGACAATTTAAACGATGCGGAGATATTCGATTTTAGCTTGTGCGTGTATGAAGTTTACATCGATAGTAACTTAAACGTCGAAAAGCGATATAGCCTATACAAGTTTCAAGTTTCACTTCAACTGTAAACTTGCCATGCTGTTACAAAAACAAAAATATGATCCGACGGTAAAAAAAAATACTTTAAACGACCGACATATATTCGTTAAGGCAAATAATGTACTGTAAAACTCGTTCAACAAAATGTAACACAAAAACTAACACGAGCATTGTTTAAATTACAACCACAAAACACCTATCAACGTATTTGTTGTTGTCTCTTTCTTTTTTTTAAAATACATAACCAGCAAACCGAACTATACAAGTTGAAAAATTACTTTTAAAGACAAAGATAAAAAGAAAATAATTAAATGACTGATACAATTAAAATTCATTGCCGTTTGTGCAACAAAGCGTAATAAAAGGAACAAGTTTTTATTTTTCATTAAACTTCCCTTAAAAATAGTTCTTATTTACGTCTGAATTTCTCTTTGAAATAGTACGTAGTAACCACTGAAATTTGCTTTGATATTGTTCGTGTTTATAACTGAATTTATCTTTGAAATAAACTTATTACCCACTTAAATTTAGCTTTGAAATAGTTCGTATTAAACACTCAAAATCGCTTTAAATAGTTCGTATTTACCACCGAAATTCGCTTTATAATAGTTCGTATTTACCACTTAAATTTGCTTTAAAATATTTCGTTTTTAACACTGAAATTCGCGTTGTTTCGTGAGATGATTCATTATAGCTAATTCCTCTAAAGCTTGAGCGTAACCATAGTAAAGTCCGCTATTAGTGTTAATCTTCAAATTGTTCCAGCGGATTATAGTGATATATAACCTCTAATGAACAAAGCTATCAGCAGTTTAACCCGGTCTCGTCACATGTCTCCCCTGTTAAATATCAAATGAATTCAACATTTAATACTACTTGCTGGCTTTAAGAGCAAAATGTCTTTGTGATGTTCACATTTGATAAAGTGCTTCTGAAATGTCGCAGTAAGCGATCTTTAGTGGAGGCCCATTTTTTTTTAACACTCTTGCCAAGAGCTCTCATCGTGTAAACATTATTGCCAATGATATAAACGTTTTGCATGCATAACGCTAGTTGTTTGTTTTACTTAACCAACGTAAATGTTACGGGTTTTTTTATGAATTTATTTTCAGACATACATGTATTTAGTAAATATATCATTCCGCTATAATGAATTAATAACAATACATGAAACTATATCTCTAGTATGTGTGAATATGCTATTCGTAAGTAAATGAAGATATAAAAAAATATGGTTGGATAAATATAACTGCGAAATATTCATAACATTTTTATAGGTGTTTTAATGTACATTTTACTAAATATAAATGCAAAAATTGTCAGTCGTAGTAGTGTCATACTTTAGAAAAGTGTGACACAATACTTACTTTTGTAAAAGCCGAAAACATGCTCGAATACAATTACAATACTTTAAAAGACGATATTCTGTACTTACGGTATCCAGTATGCACACGCATATTCATTTAAAACCCACAATCTGGCTCAGAAGACGATTTATTGAAAAAAATGCGGATGATTCCGGAGATAGTCGATGTATCACGATTGTTCAAAACAGATGATTCCGGAGATAGTCGATGTATCACGATTGTTCGAAACAAACAGCTGGTGTAATTGATCATGCAGATCGACCAATGAAATCACAATCTGTGTCGGAAATAAAAGGAGTTAATACTTGCTATTTCAGAGGAAATGATTACTTTCTGATATCCCACACATCGGATGGGGATACTGTTTTAGTGTTTTCTTTGTATTTTCAAAATAACACATAATTGGGTGATGTGCAAGAAAATCATGTAACTGTGCTTGTATTAGCAAACTTAACACACAGGCAAGTGCAATAAACTTCAGATAAAAGTAACAAAAATGTATTTTTCATAATACCCGCTAAACGATTGAAAACGACCAACAAGAGCTTGTAAGTTCTAAAATACCGTATTTTTTTACAAGTATTAGTTTATATTGATAAAAAATATAACGACTGGTATATT